>JBBYHH010628541.1:0-10474 GCA_038382905.1 Daphne laureola
AGGTTTCTGATAAATTTACAAACCGACCACCGGGAAAATACATCGAAAAATGACATAATTCTGGGGTGGGTGTAACAGAATATATATGTCGATGGTGCATCCGACACCGAACACCCTAGAGGAGGAGTATACATCAAAGGACCACATGGCATGGAAATAGACTTACGAGTCACATTCTAATTTCCTCTCACTAATAATGTTGCGGAATACGAGGCAATGATAGAAGTCCTAAAGATGGACATCAAAACTGGCCTACGATGACTCTCCATCCATAGTGACTTACAACTCATTGTGGGATAAGTCATGGGACAAACAGATTGTAGAGACCCAACTTTGACGAAGTACCTACACCTCGTATATGAACTACAATAGCAGTTCGAAACTCTACAAATGAACAAAATCTCGCGGGCCCAAAACACATGAGCTGGCAAATTATCCAAAGGACGTCTATAGTCTAGCCTCGAAACTTAAGCTCAGCCTTCCATACATCACATACATACACTCACCCAACCCATCCACGATCATTGGTGACAACCGATCCTACAGTACCTTACAACTGGTTCAATCCAGGGTACACCAGCAAAGCATAAGCAAATTCGCACCAAATCCGCCAAACACGTCGTGATAGACGATATAGTTTGGCAATGAGGATACTCGACACCCTTACAACGTTGCCTTGATAAAAAGAATGCTCTCAAAGTTCTAGAAGAGGTATATGAAGGAGTATGTGGTGCACAGATAAGATCCCAAGCGCTGGCACACAAGTGTTTACGCCTAGGATATTACTAAGCAACTCTAAAGAAAGATGTCCATGACCTAGTATGAAAGTGCCACAGCTGCCAACTCAATCACAAAATCCAATGACTTTCTTCAAATGAGGCTGTCACCGAGACATATCCCACCCCGTTTTCCCTGTGGTGACTAAACCTAATTGATCCAATGCCACGAGCTCCAGGACAATACAAATTTTGCGTTGTAGCTGTGGACTACTTCACAAAATGGATCAAGGTCGAGCCACTAATAAAAATACTACACCTAAGATAATAAAATTCTTGTGGCACAACCTCATATCAAGGTATGGAACCCCAAAGGTCATAATTACAGATAATGACACATAATTGAAAAGCAACAAGATTAAAGATTGGGCTAACAAAATGAATATCAAAATGCTTTATGCCCCTGTAGCACATCCACAATCCAATGGACAAGTCAAAGTCACCAACAGAACAATTAAAGAAGGCTTAGAGAAGCGTGTAGATGAAGCTAAAGCAAAATGGGTTGAAGAACTACCAAGTATTCTTTGGGACTATAGAACTACTACGAGGGGACCAACTGGTGAAACACCTTTCACCCTTGTTTATGGCATAGATGCACTCCTACCTATCGAAGTGGAAGTACCAACAGTTCGAACTCTCTTCTATGATGCTCCATAAAAGGAAAGTGGTATACAAGCCTAACTTGACTTAATTGAAAAAGTTAGAGAAGGAGCTAGACTTTGGTTGATGACACTTAAACAACAGAACAACCTCACACACAACTTCAAAGTTAAATCTAAGGAAATCCAAGTTGGAGGTTTGGCCCTACTCAAATCTGAATTCAGTGGACGAAACCCTGGACAAGGGACATTATGACCCAACTGGTCAGGACCTTACATTATTCACAAAGAAGAACGAATGGGCATCTTCAAACTCAAAGATCAAAAAGGAAAATTCCTGAAGCATACTTATCATTCATATGATTTGAGACCTTACTATGTGTAAACTTTGAGACAATTTTTTTGAAGCAATAAAGTACCTTCATTTAAGAAAAAAAAATTACAAACAACAAAAAGGGGGCTACCCACAAACTACTTGGGCCCTTCTTCCTCTACAACTACATTATATTTGGGGGCCTCCTCTAAAGGATGATCCCCTTCTACAAATATATTCTCTGGGGAAACCACATTACCTAGAACTTCCTCATAAGGAAATCTACTCCAACCTCTGGCCATCTATGGCCCATTTGTACAGTGCCTCATCCTCGGGCTCCTCTACCTTCATTGCATCTAACAAATCCAGTGACGAATGACCCTCAAGTTTCCACCTGTAGCGTAGGAACCCCTCTAAAAAGATAAGGCTCTTATTTCTCTCAGGTGTGATAGCTTCATCAACTAACACATCCACTACTTCTATCACCTGAGGTAGGCATGCAACGCAAGTGCTAACAAAATGGGGACCCTTCAGGCTTTCCCCATCTCTCAGGCCCAACCCAAGCTTTGCCTAAAGAGCAGCGAACCCCACCAAGTCTTCTAAGGTTGACCCCACAACAAGCTCGGGAACCTTAGGAGCACACAATAAGCATTCTAAGGCCAACCTGCCAAGTTCTTTAGATTTCTTAACCTTACAGGGTAACTCCACAATCAAGTCATCCTTCATCTTGAGGCTCACCTCAGCTACCTCATGCTTCTTCTGGGCGAGCTTAATGGCCTCATCCTTTATGGTTGATTCAAGCTTCAAAGCTTGAATCATATCCTCCCATTGCTTAACTAAAGCTTGGGCACTTGAGCAACCTTTTTCAGAGGCCACCAACTTCTTCTTCAACACCTTGACCTCTGAGGCATACGAACCTTTGAGCTCTAGGTGAGTTTTCTTCACCTTTTCCACCTCTCTTTGGCTCTCCTTAAGGGTCTTCTTCAGAGTATCAGGCTCGTAGGATCATTTGGATTTCTCCTCCACCACCATGATATGAGCATGCAAGTCTCACTTAATGGCGCTATCCCTCATGACCCTTTTCCAGACAACATAGTTGATAGACATTGCCTAAAAATTGACAAACACAGTCAGAAATCACAAATGACAAAACAAGGTACCAAAAACATAAAGATACCACACTTACAAGTTGCATCGTATGACAAGTTGTCCTCGCCATATCATAATCACCATCACTCGTATAGGCTAGGAAATACCTATCACGAGGCGAAAACAAAACAAAAACAGAAGGTTCAGTGCTCGGAGAGACACCCGGAACCAAGAAGAGTACATAATCATAATGAGAAATCAGAAACAGAAACAGAATTCAGAACCAGAAATAGAGGGTTCGTGGTCATGGAGACCCACAGAACCAATCCCAGAACAGAAGCAGAATCAGAGGGTTCGGTGGTCTAAAGACTCACGGAACCAATCAGACAGAATACAGAATCAGAGGGTTTGTTGTCGAGAAGACGCACAGAACCAGTCCCATATCAGATCCATAACCGTGTCATAAATAGAGGGTTCGGTGGTCAATCCGACTCACAGAACCATGACACGTTGTGTCACACCCAGATAGTTCGGGTCTGAAGATGCGCGAACCATGACACGTCCCTTAGCCATCATTGGGTTCGGTGATCCAAAGGACACACAGAACCGTTGTACATTCCTATACCTGCACACCTCTACCGTTACCTTATAACTAGTCTTAGACTCAACTCTCAAGATCTAAGACCGAAGTCAGACATCCAGATCTAAGACTAATTTCAACCAACCCATACCGTATAAATACATATACGAGAAGGTTGAACCCTTACCTGAAAGCAATAGCAAAGCAGATCTCAACTGTCCCCATTCCAGATTTCTTTCCCTTTCCTTTGCTGTATTATGTTACCTAACCAAAACCAACACCATTCAGATACAAGTAGTATACATGAGTATAGTACCTGTCATACAATGCCATTACACAAAGCATAACATGCTTTCATTAATACTCATTTACTCATTTTAGGTTTGTTACGCAAAAGCTAACCAAACCTTAACCAAATCCTGTATAACTTCGCATGCATATCTAAGGTACCATTATGGGGTTATACATGCCTTAAGAACAGACTTTCCCTTCATAGGTTGTCATTTCAAAAAAATGACCAACATTGAATTCTATCCTTAATTCCATTATATTGTGTGATTTGTAACTTAGACCTTCAAGAGTACATCGGCGCCACCCCTAAGTCATGCATCGTGCAAGGTACAACTGGATGGCACGACCCCAAACCCCTGTATCAACTAGCAAGCTTCAGTGGAGAAGAGGGTCGTGCCTTGCATCCAAAGCGGTGTGACCCCTACATGCGCAACCCTCACACGACGCACGAACCGAAGCGCACTAGATATGCAATTTCCTTGGATTCAAATGGGATAGGCCATATTTTTAGGCCAAATATACCCTTAATAAACCCTTTTTGGGTGCCCAATATGTCTAGGGGTAATTGAGGATGTCATATCGCTATAAATAGACCCTTTTAGCGTAAGTTTAGGTACAGAAGATCAGGATTTCGGGATTGGCAGAAGCTTATCTTCTTCTCCATTTAGTGCAAGGGTTGAAGGTTCCTTTTATGGTGTTCTTGAATATTTCTTCAAGATTTCTTCCTTAAATGCTATCTCTTCTTCTCTTTATATCTGATTATAATGTATACTCTCTTAATCATGTTGATTGTTGTAGTTAGGATGAGTTTTAGTGAGTAGTTTTCTATAGTCTTCTAGGGTTTGCTTACCTAGGGGGTTAGCTATCATCTACCATGTTATTTGATGTTTAGATATTGATTCCATGAGGTATTTCTACACTTATGCATGTTGGATGATTGATCACCATGTTAGTATGACATCTAGGTATTCAAGAATGAGCCTGAGAGGGAAGTTGTCGAATTACAATATAGGAATCGATTGATTGGTTGAAGCAGAGATCAAGAGGGCATATGGATTTCGATTACTGAATTGATTATATTGCTAGAATCAACCCTAGACTAAGTATCTTTAGAGGATGAGAGTTCCTAAAGCCTTAGTCTGGTAGAGAATGATTACTTGTCCGAGAGGAGGGTGATTGGGCCTTGGTAATCCATCTCTTTGCATGATATGATGATAATAGTGAACCCCTAAAGTAGGTAACAATCCCTAGAAGACTCTTTTAATTGATTGAACTCCGTTTTAGCATCTTTACTATTTTACCTCTTTCGTGACTTGTTTCCCAAGCTATTGTTTTTCACCACGAAAATATCTCAGTTACTATTCACACGTCACCATTTCACTAAGTTACAACATCTATCATCTTCATACTTGAGTAGAATAGTATTGATCACTAAATTAAATCTAAAACCTCTCTCTTGGGTTCGATCCTTCTTTTGAGCAATTTGCTACGATAAGATATAGTTAAGGTAAAATTGTGTTGTTATAAATATATTTGATTGTTATTGCTTTAATTTGTGTTTGATTGCAATACACCGAAAGCCTAGAAAACATCATGGGAAAGTGTGTGTGTTTGCACACTGATCAATGATGCACCTCATGTGGAATCTCAAAGAAGAAGGTTGTGGCAAGATGAACAACAGGTTGACCCTTCACCCTTACCTAGGGGTCAAATTCCAAGGACAAGACCACCATTGATTGTTGAGGATGAGTATGAAGAACCTCCACACCCTAGAGGCCAAAACCAAAGAAGGAGGGATCCTTACCTTGATAAAGAAGACATGGAGGAGCCACCTTGGCCAAGAGGCCGAGAGCCAAGGAGAAGAATGCACACACCCGAGCAGAAAGCTTTGAACAATGTGAAGTTGCAAGTTACTCCTTTTTAAGGAAACAGTGATCTAGAGGAGTTCTTAGCTTGGGTGAAGAAGGAAGATATGATATTTGATTTCTATGGCTACTCGGATGAGATGAGACTGAAGTTGGACGTGACAGAGTTCTCGGGGTGTGCTATAACTTGGTAGGTGTAACTCAACATAGAAAGGGATAGATGTCATGCACAACATGTGGATTCTTCGGTGCAACTTAAAGCTCTCATGAGAAAGAAGTTTGTACCACCATACTATGATAGAGAATATTGTCAAAAGCTCCAAAATTTGACACAAGTAAGCAAGCTAGTGGAAGACTATCAAAAGGAGCTTGAAGGAGGATTGATGAGAGCTAACATTTCAGAAGGAGAAGAGGGCAAGATGGCTCAGTTTCTTTATGGTTTGAGAAGAGATTTGTCAAGAGCATTAGAGCTTTGTGAGTATAGAAGTTACCAAGACATGGTGCATAAGGCAATCCACCTTGAAAGACAAATGAAGAATTCTACCACACCTTCCACATCCACCTCTAACCCTACCATCTGATCCCCTTGCCCAAGACCACCTACCACAAGGCATTACCAACCTCCAAATAGAACTCAAGGCCAAGCTCCATCAAGAAATGCACCTCAACCCCCTTGATCAAACCCTAGACCTGACCAAACTTAAGCCCCAAATGGACTTAGACCTCAAAGAAGGAGCATTGAGTGTTTCAAGTGTGGTAGGAAGGGTCATTATGCATATAAGTGTGAAAACAAGAGGACAATTGTCATGACACCGGATGAAGAGGTTTCTAGTCAAGATGAGAAAGATGTTGTGCTAGTGGAAGAGATAGAAGAGAGTGAGGGTGATGATGTTGCCAATCCACCTGAGGAACATCTTTTGGTGACCAAGAGAGTTCTTCATGCTACAATAATGGTTGAGGAGGAAATTCAAAGAGATAACCTCTTCAAAAAAAGAGCATGGGTGAAGGGAAATCTTTGTAGTGTTATCGTTGATGGAGGAAGTTGCACATATGTTGCAAGTGAAAGAATGGTGAAGAAACTTGGCCTCCCTTACAAAAAACACCCTCGGCCTTACTCTCTTCAATGGGTAGATGACAATGCACTTGTCAAAGTCCTGTTCCAAGTCAAGGTACCTATCAAGATAGGCAAGTATGAAGATGCAATAATTTGTGATGTAGTGAAGATGCAAGCCTCTCATATCTTTCTTGGGAGGCCTTGGAAATTTGACAAGGAGGCAACAAACTTTGGAAGGAGAAACAAGTACAATTTGTCACACCTTATCCAAACCATTACACTCATCCCATTGACACTAATGCATGCTTTTGAAGATAAAAAACACTTGGAAATTGAGAGTGTGGGAAAAAAAAACAAAGAGGGAAGTGAAAAAAGTGAGAGGGTTCAAGGAACCATAAAAGGAAAGAAAGAGTGTGCATGGGTAAGAAACACAAGTGGTGAGAAAGAGAGAAAACAAGAGTACAATCCTTCCATGGCCAAAGAGAGAGACATAAAAAGGGTTTTTCTAGCTAGGAAAATGTGTTTTCTCATGATTCATTCACATTCCATGCTAACCCTTGATAACGTAGCTTCTCTTCCTTTGTATGTGTCTCATGTTCTACAAGAGTTTGAAGATTTGTTTCGTAAACCTCAAGGCCTCCCTTCCTACAGAGGCATTGAATAAGGCCGCCTATAGAACAAATCCTCAATAGACAAAAGAGATCCAATCTCAAGTGGAGGAGTTTCTGGAAAAAGGGTACATCCAAGAGAGTCTCTCACCTTGTGCCATGTTGGTTCTCTTGGTGCCAAATAGTGATGGTACTTGAAGAATGTGCATGGATTATATGTCAATCAACAAGATAACAGTGAAGTATAGACATCCTATCCCTAGACTTGATGAATTGTGTGGTGCTTGTGTGTTTTCTAAGATTGACTTGAAAAGTGGGTATCACGAAATTAGAATGAAAAAGGCTGATGAATGGAAAACTTCATTTTAGACTAAAATTGGATTGTATGAATGGAATGTCATGCTTTTTGTATTGTCTAATGCACCATCTACTTTCATGAGATTAATGAATCATGTCTTGAGACAGTTCATAGGAAAGTCTGTTGTGGTGTACTTTGATGATATTCTTGTTTATTCCAAATCACACAATGAGCATGTTGAACACTTGAAGCATGTCTTAAGCACACTTAGGTTTGAGAAGTTGTATGAAAACTATGAGAAGTGTTTCTTTTGAACAAATGAAGTGAACTTTCTTGGTTAGATAGTTAGTAAAGATGGCTTGAGAGTTGATGAATCCAAGGTTAGGGAAATTAAAGAGTGGCCTACTCCCAAGTCCCTAACCGAGGTAAGATCCTTTCATGACCTTGCTAGCTTTTATAGAAGATTTGTGAAGGACTTCTTTATTATTGCTTCTTCCTTGCATGAGTTAGGTAAGAAGAATGTGCCTTTTGTGTGGGGCAAAGCCCAAGAGCATGCTTTCAATGAATTGAAATCTAGACTAGTAAGTGCACTTTTTCTTACTTTGCCTAACTTTCACAAATTGTTTGAAATACAGTGTGATGCAAGTGGTATAGGCATTAGGGCTGTTTTGCACCAAGAAGGCTGACCCATTGCTTTCTTTAGTGAGAAGTTAAGTGAGTCCACACTCATTCTACTTATGACAAAGAGCTATATGCTCTTGTGAGATCTTTGGAAGTATGGTCACATTAGTTACTTCCTAAAGAGTTCATTGTTCATACGGATCACCACTCCTTGAAGTACTTCAAGGGACAAGGGAACTTAAGCAAGAGGCATGGTAAGTGGGTTTATTTCATAGAAACATTCCCTTATCTCATTAAGTACAAGAAAGGCAAGGAGAATATGGTGTCCAATGCTATGAGTAGGAGATATGCCTTGTTCACAACCTTGAATGCTAAGATAGTAGGCTTTGAGTGCATTAGAGACATGTATGCAAGTGATGTTGATTTTGGGTCCATATACAAAGAATGCTTGTCTCATGTGTTTGATAGTTATTATCTCTTTAATGAGTATTTGTTTAAGTCTAAAAGGTTGATGCTCCATGAGAGATGTTATCATTCAAGAGGCGCATGGTGGCAAGTTGATGGGGCACTTTGGTGTCCAAAAGACATATGAGAAAGTGAAAGCCAACTTCCATTGGTCGGGTCTTAAGAAGGATGTCATGAAGGCTTGTGCAACTTGTACAACTTGTAAAAAGGCTAAGTATAAACTTAAAGCCCTCAGGTTGTATACTCCTTTACCCTCTCCTTCTACTCATTGGGTTGACATTAGCATGGATTTCATGAGTGGTTTGCCTAGAACATCACATGGACATGATAACATCTTTGTTGTAGTTGATAGGTTCTCTAAAATGGCATATTTCATTCCATGTCATAAAATGGATAATGCACAACATGTGGCGTATTTGTTCTTTAGAGAAGTTTTGAAATATCATGGATTGACTAAAACCATTGTTAGTGATAGAGGATTCCAAGTTCTTGTCTCATTTTTGGAGGACTTTGTGGGCTCGGTTGGGTACTAGGATTCTTTTCTCTACTTCTAGTCACCCTAAAACCGATGGACAAAAGGAAGCACTAATAGAACACTCACAACTATCTTGAGAACACTTCTAAAGAATAATTTGAAAGAATGGGAGAAAATGTTGCCTCATGTAGGGTTTGCATATAATAGGTGCTATCATTCTACCACTTCACTTAGTCCATTTGAAGTTGTTTATCTCTTTAATCATCTTAAACCTCTTGATATGATTGCATTACCTCATGATGACATTATTGAAACTGATGGGAAGAATAAGGCCGAGAGGAAGAGAGAGTTGCATGATAGAGTGCATAAACAACTTGTGAAAATGAATGAGTCATGCTAGAAAAGTAAATCATGGTAGGCAGGTAGTTTCTTTCAATGAAGGTTGTTACAGTCACCACTGAATTCCGGGCCATTTTGCCAAATTTCACCTCCAGGGGCAAAATGGTCATTTTTAGAAAAACAAATGGAAGGAAATGGACAATTAATTTGGTGGCTAAAATGAAAAAGGAAAACAAGATGACAAGTTATGATATATTATGTTTAATTACATGATATATTATGATTATCTTAGTAAGTGGAATACAAGTGTCACACTGTTACACCCACCAAGGTCCGGTAAGGTTCCTCCGGTGTAGAATGGTTGTTGGGCAAGATATTACAGGACAGACGTCTGAATTCAGGTACGTGAATGCGTTTATTTCTGAGTTTATTTTGGTCTGAGTATCTTCCGGTAGGACCTGTTTATATAGGGCTATTGTTTATTGTGTGTCTTGAGTGTTTTGGGTTAAGTCTGAGGGTTGAAATTAGGAAACAGGAATTGGACAGAGGACCAGGTGACCGGCCAGGCGACTGGGAGTCCTGGCAGGCGATCGCCTGGCCTCAAGGTTGAAAATGACAGAGGCTCAGGCGACCAGCCAGGCGAGCGAGGCTCATGGCAGGCGATCGCCTAAACCTAAAATCTGGAAGTGGTCAGACGGCCAGGCGACCGGCCAGGCGAAGGTGCCCTGGTGTAGGCGATCGCCTGACCCCAGGCGAAAAAGGACAGGGAACTAGGCGAGGGTCCAGGAGACTGGGTAAAAACCCAGGCGATCGCCTGGAACCCAGAATGCGAATTTCGGGAAAGCTTTAAACGCGAAAATCTGAGTTTCTCTCATTTGTTACAAGTTCATGTTCTTCGTTGAGAGAGAAAGAACTCGAACCTTAAACCTCCCACACTCCTAACCGCTCAATCTTAGCCCGAAATCGAAGAAAATTGGTGCTACATGCGGGATTCTTCATCAAAGGGAAGAATCTACAAGAGGATTTGCAAATCATTCACCGTTTGAGTGATTTCTGGAAAGTGGGTGCAAACCCTAGGTGAGTTCTCTGAAGTTTCTTGTT
>JBBYHH010628652.1:0-10474 GCA_038382905.1 Daphne laureola
AGGGTGCATATAGGTATCATTACATGATCTGTCATATTCTGATCTGTAAATCTGTATGATTTATTTTCTCGGGGAGTCTTGCCCAACCAAGTGCGCGATACTCCTTTCATTGCATCTGGGTTGAGCTGAGCTCAACATTTTACCTATATATCTTCTAATTGCATGATTTTCCATAAAATTGTTGACATGTCAGGAAACTAGAAAGAAATTTTGAGGGCCGGGTTTTGGGACCGCCATTTAAGTTAACTGTTCATCATCACCGACCACCGCCCGGTTCCCCCGACATCTATTTCTGCATCGGTACGCTTAAGCAGCACCGAGATCAGGGGTGGTGGTGACAGATTAGGAGCTCAATATGTGCAAAAACTCATCAAAAAGAGATGGAGAACAAGCTTCAAACAATTTTGGAGGGACCAAATTGCACCAAGGAGAAAGAAAGAGGATTAAAATGCTAAATTGTGTAATTTTGGAGCTAGGGCATAGGTATGAGGTGCCAGTTCGGTGCCTTGAACTGGCACCTCCCTTTATTGAGAGAAGGCCCGAGGGCATCTCTAGGGGGCACCTAATAGGTGTCACTCCCAGGGCAGGGCCCAGCCACCAGCACCTCCAAGGCGGCTCTTAGTGACGCCTCCACTTGCGCCACCATAGCGCACTACACAGTGCCTGATCCAAGATGGCGCTTACATGCCACCTGCACCAGTGCCTCATCCATTTCTGGCACAGTTGTGAGGCGCACCTTGGCACACCGATAGTGCCCCAGCCATTTCCATCTGCACCCATGTGATTGTACAACATATTTCAATCTTATCCAGTGGAAACCAACCTTGTACTACCCATTTTACCCCTCTCTAGTTAGTTATATGTAATTTTAGGTCAAGGGCATTATAGGTATTATATTTTAGTATAAGTAGGATCCTAGTCATCATTTGATTATTGTTCAAGTTGTATTTTGAGGTAGCTCTCCCTTGAGCTTAAACCTTGAAGTCTAAAACTAGCTTCTTAAGCTAAGGGCTTTTAGCCCTTCAGCCCCTTTTTCAGAGGGGTTGAAGGGATGAATCTATGAAGAAGCTTTCTACTGGTGAATTCTAATCCTTACTCTGCGTTTATTTTCTTAAGTGCTAGTAATTTCTTTCATGTCTACATTTTACCAAGTAGTAGAATATAATAGTACTTGTCTTAGTAGTATCATGCTTAGGTTGCAAGTTATATCTCCCGATGACTGTTTGTAGTAGATTTTGGTCTTTAAGCATGTTTTATAGTTATCATGCATGTTTGATAATCACAAACACTTACATGCAACTTAGGAGTTCGATCGGGAGTCTGAGAGGACCCCGACCGACGAAGCCCCAAGATTGATTGGTAGCCTTGCTTCGAGTCTGAGAGGACCTGAGTAAGTGTCTATCGGTGAATATTTAGGTACTATAATAACTCAGGCAGATCACCTTTGGTTCATGACAGTGGTCAGGAGGTGAACCCTCTCTTCTGAGTGGTGGACAGCAGTGCTCGAGAGGGGAGCGGGATGAAAATAGTAATTGACATCACTAGATAGAATCAGAGATTTATTGTATGCATCCTCGCTTAGTGTAATTGCATGAGTAAAGTAGTTAGATTTGGATGTCTTGTAAGAACATGTGGTAGTTCATGATATGCTAGTATATCTAGGATAGTGTTGTACAATCCGGTACTAGCAAACCGGATGATCATTGGGAGTCAGATATGACATTGGTCATCGGAAAGTGGCATTAGAGATCATCTATGCTTCTAGGACACAACTTTGTAGACACATGCATGTTGCTTAGGATGCACATTAGTACTACGAGAGCCCATGATTGCTAATCCATAGATTACACTACTTCCCCCCTCCATGATCCATCATCATGTCTGTTTTACCATTTTGCATATCTCATCATTCATCCATGATTATGCCTCTCTCACTACTATCCATGTTGCATTCATACTTACTTGCTGGACAAGTAGTTTGCTATAATACTATCCCTCATTTCTGAGCCATTGTACTACATTAAGACATTGTTAGGGCTAAATGAGGTGTTTGTAAATGTATTTGATTTGGTTGATTGCTTGATTTTTGCATCATTGAGTCCAAAACACCATAGCAAAAACCTTAACGTCACATGTCAAACCCTTCAAAAGGGAACATCCTTAGTAAATCACATAGGCTAATAGCATATCACTGCAACAACTCTGTTATACTAATGATCATGCTTCAATCTGAGTTAAAATGCATGTGTTAATCAATATTGCTCTGCTATATGTTGAACATGCCTATTGAATGAGTTGATAACTACAATTCTGTGAAATGTCATATCTCATATCTAAATAAGATGATCACTTCCATTCTGCATTAGATTATTTACATCTATTATAAATGAGTTGATCACTTTACTTCTGAGCATGCTTATACTTGAAAATATTCATTTGCTCGATCTTGATTCATATCTCATAAGTGTCATTTATATCAGAATGATACTATTTGGATCACCTTGTGTTTATCAACATGTTGATAAGAAGAATCTCAACACGTTGATGAAAACTTAGTAATACATTTTGTCCCACTTACACATCTGACATATGCACTTCTCTGACCTTTTTTATGATAACAAAAAAGGGGAGAAATATGTTCAAGAAGTAAGGGGGAGCTTGTCTCATTTGATACAATGCAACTGAAACCCCATTATCATTTTCCAAAACTATTTTCCTAAGGGGGAAAATACTTTCCAAAGGGAGAATGTATTCAAGTTTGAAAAAGGCTTTACAAAAGCTCATCATAAGGGGGATTAGATACTCAACTATGAGACCTTTTATCAAACATGTTTTGAAAGGGTTATCAAAACTTCTTGAAGTGTTTTGTCATCGTCAAAATGGGGAGATTGTTGACTTTGTTGTCCCCAACCATTTGTTTTCATGATTCGAAAATCTTGAGGACTATTTTGAAAAGTTTTGATCAACTCAGTGTCTTCACCAAGATTATGATTTCTTGGTTGTTAAGATTAAAAATATTTGGATTAAAGTGCAAAGTACTCAAAAGTGCAAGAATTCGTGTTATAAAAACAAAATTGCATATCTCGGCATATACTTCTTTTGATCCAAATTCTTGATTAATGTGGACTTGTTTCTTAGTCACATTGATATGTTTTCAAAGAAGAAATGCTAAAGATTAAGTATATGGAAACCAATAGTCATCTTCTTCATCAAATCAAGGAAATCTCAGATTGACAGGATACAATCAGTTTAGAAAAGGAAAGAAATCAATGAACCGTATGATGCAGTATGCATCAACGCGTTGATGGCCAAATGCTCAAAATATAAGCTTCGTGTTTTACAAACCTTAAAGCATTCAACCATGATGCCATTCACTGCACTACTGAGCAATAACATTGAGATAAAGATTATAAGTTTGAAGCTCTCAAAGAAGTTCAAGATCAAAGAAGAAAATCCATTAAGTTGCTGAAGTCAGTCTTCATTAACGCGTTGATGGAAGTTAACAAAAATCTTTGAAGATCTGCAATGTCTAGAAGTCAATTAGCCAACGGCCATAAAGCTCCAAATATGAATAATTTCATAGGCAAAGTCTATGAAATAATGTCAGACGTTCCTACCTATTTATACGCACCATGGAGCCTATAAAAGCTGAAGAAGTATAAGGAAGAAGAAGAGGACGCACAATACAAAGAGCATATCAGATGAATCTATACATTATTCATTCTCCTAATCACTCTCACAGATCAAGAAAACTCTCGATCTATCATTCACAAAGTTGCAATCCTCCAGAAGATCATCTGCACCAGCTTTGGCTATATCAGAGAGTTCATCATCAGAGAAGCCTTATGTTCTATACTTCTTATTGTAATAGGCTATCTCTTTATAGCTTAAATCGATCAAATTTATTAGTTGGTGGTGACAGACCAGTTCTTCATCACTAATTAAGTGAAACTTCCCAAGGAAGAGGAAGGTTGATAACATACTCTATCAACGTGTTGATCATAATTTCTACTGTCAAGTGATGTTAGTCAGGCAACCTTGGCGTAAAGTCCTGTGTGTCGGGAAACCATTGTACAAATCTTGTGTGTTAGGCATTTTGCAAAGTCTTGTTAGTCAGGCAATGGATAAAATCGTGTTAGTCAGGCATTAGGCATAATGTCTTATGTGTCAGCCAGCCTTGGTGAAAGTTCTGTGCGTCAGGCACTCTGTATAAGCCCTATGTGTCAGGCCTCAGTTCTAGTGGAGAACTCTCAAGTGTGTCTTGAGGAGATGACATAGGTTGAGTTGACCGAACCTCTATAAATCTTAGTGTCAATCACTTTTCTACACTCTTCTATCTGTGCTAAACATCAACGCTTTGATATCTTAGTGCTGCAAGTATACTCAACTCTGATCTATCAACGTGTCGATCTGAGGGTTTTGGTTGCAAGTATAGTCAACTGAACTTTAGCTCAAGATAGCTAGAAGTATCTAACTCCAACTATGGTCATCTAAAAGGTATCTAACACAATCTCATATTATCTAGAAGTAGCTAACTCCAACTCAAGTTAGCTAGAAATAGCTAACTTCAGCGCATGGGAGCTGAACTGGATGGAGAAGTGACTTTCTGCTCAATGTGAGCTGAAAGGAGCTCAAGGATCCTCAAATACATTATTGTGGCCTTGTGAGCATGCTTTGTGTAGCTCACCTTGAGTTCAAGTGTAGAAACACCATTTGGCACCTTTTGGCCAAGAGACTCGACTCTTAGAAAAAAGTGACACCTTTTTATGTAAGGGTGTATGCACCTTTTGTATGGTGCATGATCCTTAGCCTTTGCACATGTGCAAATCGGCCAAGCATGCCTTAATGAAAAATGGTGCCATTTGAGAAGGTGTTAGTACACATAAGGAGTGGTTACCAGGGTGGTTACCATGCACTCAGAGTTAATTGTGGGAGAAGAGAGAAACTCCCTCTTATTGGTGAAAATGCACTTGTCTTGAGAGACACTGTTTTGCCAATATGGAGGTTATTTAACATCCACATAACCACCCTTTAACCTCCTTCATATTATCTATAAAAGGGATGAAAGGGGCAACCATTTGGGGAGTCTTTCCCATTATTCTTCTCCATCTTCTTCTCCATTTACTTGCCTTCAAAGGCAACTTCCATGACCAAAAATTTTTAGCCATCTCTAGAGCATTTTGGCTGGATAATTCTTTGTGTTTATTCAACACAAAAGAACCCCTTGACCTCACTGTAAATCCTCCCTTCCTTGATGAATATTTGATGGTGAACTTACCATCAAACATGAAGAATATGGAGCATACATTTTAGGAGCAAGAAATTTATTTCTTATGTTATTTTTCCATGGTGTAAGATACATATTCTTCATCTCTTCACTTTAGTATCATTATAGGATCCACTTCTTCTTCCTCTTGTTTCACGTGAATGAAAAAAAACATGATTTATCAAAGACATCGTGCTTATTTGAAAGTATATGTATACACTGCATCACGTTTTGTATGTGATCAACATGTAATTGTTTGTGAACAAGCATTACACATGTGTGGGAGGGATTAACATAAAGTATGTAAATGGTGATCTTAAAATCAACATAGGTAACATGGTACAAGAGCATGGCGCATGAAACATGGTCTACGCGAAAGCAAAAAGGGAGCAACTAGCGAAAGCTGACCCTGGCAGCATCTGGCAGAAGAGAAGCTGGTGGAAGCAAAAGAAGCAGTGCAGAAGCGTTGCGCGCATGCGTGGGGAGATATGGATCATATCATTTTATCGCGTGCATGAGATGCGCACAAGCCTCCCGCGCAGCGCTTCCTCCAAGATTGTCACCACATTAATCAGAAGGGACCTTCCTCAAAATTGCTTTGAGTATAACCGTTTTGATTAGCATTTTTGGACATTTTTACCCTTATTTAGCTTGCCTAACATGTCCAACATGTCAATGAACATTTAGGTAACTTAGTTTTATTATAATATAGACATTGAGGATAAGTTTTTATAGACTTTTTTTTACGAATTTGGGCATTTTAGTTTATCTTCGTCACCACCCTAGGTTTTGAACCCTCATCAATGGTGGATTTGGGGACTTATATGACTATTTCTTGAAGATCAAGCAATAATATAGTTTCATTCTTCACCTCTCTACTATTTATTTCTACATGTTTGTTTTGTTGAGAATGTGATTTCTATTTCCAACATGTTTTTTAGTGAGTATTTTTCTTATTTCTTCTAAGGTTTACTTGCCTAGGGGTAATCTATGATTTTTCATGTCTAAATATGATTAGGTACTGATTTCTAGTGCTATTTCCACAATAGTATGCATGTTTGATTAGCTACTTACATTGGTATATCATTAGGTGTTCGATGGAAAGCTCGAGAAGGGTTCTATTGACTTAGACCATAAGAAATCGGTTGGTAGGTGGAATTTGAGTCTGAGAGGATCCTAGGAAACCTATTGGTGGACAGGTTTTGGGGCAGTAAAACCTTTGGAGTTTTGTATTCGATCCACAATGAGAAACACCAATGAGATTGCGAATTAGAGGAAGTAGACGTCGAGCCGAGCAATAGAACACCACTTCCAGAGGTAGAGTGGAGTAGGGAGGATCCGAGCGAGACCGGGCATGTGGCTAGCTACACCGCCCATAAGAACAACAACTCGGCCCCAAAGATGAGATGAAGGCATGATGACAACGTCGACAGGAGAGGAACCCTAGGTTAATGCATGCGCCACACTAGGGAGATGAGAGCCTTAACATCTTTTATCTATTTATTAACTGTTGAAATAAAAATTCATAGATTAAGTATTAAATCATAGGTTTTCATTTGCAAATTGAATCTATTTTCTTAAAATCAGAGGGGGAAAAAGTCATTCATATCTTACACCATTCTGGTCCCTTAAATAGTCTGTTCTTTCACTTCACAAATGTGCACCTACTAATAGATTTCGAGTAGATCTTAAAACTATGTACCTTACAAACACTTTTTGAATAAATCCTTGTGCCTACCTGTTTGATTCTAAAAACAAAAAACGTCCACACTTGAAGCTGCACCGATTGACACCGAACCCTCGCCACCGCACCGCTTGCTCCGCCTGTCCTACCCGCTCGAGTGCTCTCGCCGCGAGTAGCTTGTATCGAAAACCTGTTGGCTGCTTTTACGGCAGCATGGAAGGATCAGATAAAATTCAAAATACGTCAACATACAGAATTCCCACGTGACAATTTATTCCTCTTTGAATTCAAAAATGAGGATAGTATTGATGATGTTCTGAGATTGGGTCCATAGTCATCCGATAATAAGATGATAATATTTTCTCGTATGAAACCGGGTGATCAATTATCTTCAATATCTTTTACATTTGTGGACTTCTGGGTGCATGTGCTTGATATTCCCTTTGGTTGGTCAAACCAGACGGTTGGCGAGGCCCTTGGTCGAGCCTTGGGGCAGGTAAAGCAGGTACAATGTGTTATATCATTATTAAACATGAATCTTGTGATCTTGAACTACACTACTATCATGAATAAGATTGAATCTTAATAAACATAAAGATTACCTCCAGATATCTTGATGCAGTCGATCTGTGATGTTGCTGCTGTATGCTGTTACTGTCTGCTACTGCTGTGTGTTCCTGATATTGCTGACTGCTGGTGCTGATTGGAGATCAGATCCGATTGTAAACTGTTTAGGAGAGTTTATGAGGTTTCTCTCTCCTGACCTAAACCATAATGTGTTGATTCGTAAAGTAGTCTTTGTAATGGAACAAATGCTTATTTTATAGTTGGAGAGAGGACCGAATTTAAGTAGGATTAGGGTTTTCGAGACTTAATTTTGACCGTCCATCAAAGTCAAGGATATAATGGGATATCCTGTAATTAATAAACCGTTTTCAATATTAATAGCATTTATCATATGAAAACGGATCTTCTATGATGACCATATTTTGGGAAAGAAAAAAGTATGTGGTCCAAGTAAATGACCAAACAATAATTTTCTTACATTGATACCATTTAGCTCAGCTATCCATTATAGCGTTTATGATGCCCTTTAACCTCTTTAGGCATTAATCTAGGAAAGGTTGGCTTCTTCATTTTTGCTATCGAGTGCGCCGTTATGTTTACAACTCTTTTATCCTGTTTAGTGAGGGTGCTTTGGTTCTATTACTCTTTCATTAACTTATTTTATTATGACTTATTATTAATAAAATAAGTCCTCTCTATTCAAAAGAAATGAGGACGTACGCTATGTTTGATTATGAACCTAAAGTGTAGTCTTTTTTAGCTAGTACGTGTCGTCTATGACCAAGTTTATGAAATGTCATTTGTCGGAACACAATAGAACTAATGTAGAACAGATCGGTCACACATCTTTTTCAGACATCGACATTCATTTGGAAATTATCAAAAGGACAAATTCTTGCTTGATAGTTCCAATTTTTATATGGGTTAGGAGGAATATGTGTCCCACGTGAACTTCTGATGCCCAGTGCGACGACACCAATGAAAATGACAAATTATAGAAAAAATAAACCTAAAATTATTTTAGTGAGATTTTTAGTTTGTGCGATCTATTTTTTGAAAATCTTATTACCTACTCTTCGAAATAAAATGAAATTTTCGGTTATCTTTTTTATTGTTTATGGTGTTAGTGTTAGTTGACTGTTAAGGGTTATTTAGTTGTTGAAAACTTTTTAAGTTTTTATTTTTAAATTTTCTTTGTAAATATTTAATTTTATAATTAATTTTTAAATAATAAAAAATCTTATTTTTTAAATTTTGAAAAATTTTAGCATTAAATTAGAGAACTTTGTTTGAAGGTTTCATTTTAGGGTAATTATTGTACACCTCTCAGATTTTCTATATTCTTCAATTTCTTTCCCTATATTTTGAGAATCATTTGTTTACCTGAGGTTTAAGAAATTATACAAAAACCTCATCAAAATTTAATTTTCGTTAATTATTCTGTTAAATTTTAAATTTAATGATGAAATTAAACCCCTAAATTTTAAATTCTAACAATTATATCATAACATTTTTACTCATTCATTTTTACCATCTTCCTCCATTTCCATCTCCTCTCTCCCACCCACCCCAAACTAACAAACCCCAATTGATGAACTAAACCCAGAAATTTGGCTAGCCCCACCATCAACCTTCTCGCCTCGCAAACAATGCCGGAATCGAGCAACACCCTCAACCTTTACTTCCCAACGACATACAGCCTCGGCTTCACAAATCTGGGTCGACATCACGACTCACGAGGGAGGGCAGAGCGGAAACAGTTGGAACGGCCTCCTCCAGATCTCATCATCGACTCTGCTCCGTCGTAAATCGTCTCTCCATGTTTCGTCTTCATGTTTCATCTCTTTGTCTGTGGTGGCTCAGATCGGGGTTGGGAGAGGGAGATCGAAGGTGTGAGGTTGGGTTGGGAATCGATTTCTTCTCAAATTGTCCTGCTGCGGTGCTGCTATTCGGCGAGATCCGAACCTTCAAAACCCGTTCGTGGGCTTTGGGCTAGCAGAGACGGAAGCAGATCTGGTCGGAGAGACGGGACGGCTTCGGCAACGGCAGCGTGTTGGGCCAGGTGTGGGAGGGAGGAAGGTGGTCAAAGTGTATGAACCTAAAATTTAAGGCTAAATTGTAAGGGTTACAATGTTTAAGGTGAAATCTGAACATTGACCTTAAACAATTAACGGTCAAAGAATCATTTTAACAGTCAAAGGGGGAAATCGTATATTACATGAAATCTCAGCGGGGTTTTCAACGAATTCTCAAAATACGGGAGATAAACTGATGATTATGACAAATCTTAGGGTTTTTTTTATAATTATCTTTCATTTTAATACTAGAGTTTTCTAATATTTGGAAAATAATATTTTTCACTACTTAAAAGCTAGTAGTTATATAATCAAATATTTACAAAGAAAAATTAGAGATGAAAACTTAAAAAAAAATTCACAACTAAGCGGCCCTAAAGATTTTAGGGGGTTATTATGCTTCAAAAATAGTTTAGGGACGGTCCAGGCTCGCCTAGATCACGTCAGCATGGGCTCGTCTGCATTGTTGCGGCCTGAGTTTGTCTGCATCCCATCTGTGGCTAGGTGACACCCACGGTTGGTAGGGTGATCGATTGAGGAGAGAAAACGAGAGAAACAAAATGTGCAGTTGAAGTGTTAGGGTAGAAATGTTAGTGACAATAAGAGTAGTTAATCCTAAAAATTTTAACGGTTAACTACCACCACAAACGGTTAAGGTGGATAACTGAAGATTCCACTAAACTCAAATGAGGCAAGTGAAAGTTTTTAAAAATTGAGGTAAAGTGAAGTTTTTTGTTTTCCATAAACCAAAGATTTCACTAAAGTTTTGAGATTTTTTTTTAATTTACAGTAAAACAATAGACTTAAATACAGATTAATATCCTGAATTATGATAAAGTAGATGATTAAGGACCTGAACAAAAAATACTGCAAATAAGGACC
>JBBYHH010628763.1:0-18835 GCA_038382905.1 Daphne laureola
CTGACGAATTCAGTTCAGACGTCGCCAGCCGCCTTAAGTAGCCGCTTCCGCACAGTAACCGCCTGACAGCATGGTGGTGGTGGTGACAGGCGACCTCTGGACCCGCATGAGAATCTGCAGTGATGTATTCACATCAGGCGCTACATGTATAGTTTCACTAGTTGCTGATTCTTGGAGAGGATTTACGGTCCTAATCTCAGGCTCCTCATCTTCGTTATCGGTGGCCTCAACATTCTCTCACACTTCCTCGATAAAATGTCTCGGTTTAGTTTTTCAAACCATCCAGCAGTTTTTCAAATCTCCTCTTTTCGACGGATACTCAATGTAAACCACTTGTTGTGCTTGTGTAGCAAGAATGAATGGATCCTCTGGTTTTAATCATGATTTGTGATCAACATCGGTAATCCCTGATTGCTTATGAGTACGGACGCCTTTACGGGTGCAAAACCTCGTATCCTTGAAAACTGTCACACAACCGGTCTTGTACCGAAGGAGTAAAATTTCATCGATCCACCAATAAATATCCAAATAATCCTCCGCTTTTGTATCTCCCAGGACACAGACACCCCAATTTGTTGTTTGTTTATCGAAACCATGTTCTTTTGTGTGGAATTTATACCCATTCGCATATGCGTCTGGAAACGATTTTGCCCTCTTTCTCGGGTAACATGCCAAGTGATACAATGACGGAGAAAACGTACCCATATTTGTCTCGGCCTACACATTCAGAGAATAAAGAATTTGTTAGTAGTTGCATAAATAATATGTTAGTAATTTCATAATAAATGTAGACGTATTGTACCAATTTTAGGAACCACTCTGCGAATTCCGCTAGTCAGTACTCGTCCAAACCATTGTCCGCTAGTTCAGGGTAGAGGGTCAATGCTTGATCATTGAATCGACTTATATATGGCTCAGTCTCTTGACAATTCATTAGAATATATGTCTGCACATGTTGTGATTCTTCATTTGTTAAATCTTTGTTACTTGGTCTCCCAAAGTTTTTTATTGGCGGATTGAAAATAGACAATCCGGATCTCGCAACAACTGTATGATGAATTTGATTACGTACGTGAGGATTAACACGAGTGCCGAGATTATCATCCATATAATCCTCACAGAAAATCGCAACCTCCTGGATCAAATACTTTTCAATAATCGAGCCCTCCAAATATTGTATGTTAGCATATTTTGCTTTCAACCTCTCCATCATCCTCTCAAAATCGTACATCCACCAATACCGGACAGATCCACAAGATCGAAGATGCCAAGGTAAATGCATGGTAAGGTGTTCCATGGAGTCAAAGAATGACGGAGGGAAGATCTTTTCAAGCTTGCGGAGTGTAACAATGATAAACTCATCCAATGCTTCAACATCCTCCAATCGTATATCATTAGAACATATGAGCCTAAAGAATTTACTGAATTCTACAATTACTTCCCATATAGCATCAGGGACGTGGCCACGTAACACAAGTGGAAGCAACTTTTGCATAAAGACATGACAATCATGGGTTTTCATGTTGTAAAATGTATTATTGGTATCATTAACACAATGACCAATGTTAGACGCATACCCATCAGGAAGTTTAACCTTTTTCTTCAACCAATAGCAGACATCTGAAATCTGATCTCTATTCATAATATATGTCCCCTTACATTGATACGGTTTATTTTTTAGCCCGATCATCAAATGTAATTCATGACGGATACCCATAGTTTGAAGATCGCGTCTTGACGCAATGTTGTCCTTCGTTTTCCCTTTCATGTTCATCACAGTGTGGAAAATATTATCGAAATAATTTTTCTCAATATGCATCACATCAAGACAATGTCTGACTTTCAAATTCACCCAGTAGGGTAATTCCCAAAATATTGATTTCTTTATCCAGTTGTGTTGTTCACCAAAGCCATCAACCCTCATGTTGTCCCACGGTCTCCCGAATAGGGGAAATACAATGTCATTGACCTTGCTTAAGATCTAGTGGCTTGTCTTGTACTGACATGGAGGACTGCGATCTGTATTACCAGTACCCTAAGATTTTCTATCTTTGTGAAGAACATGTCGACTGGGTAAAAATCTCCTATGACAACTCCACCAACAAGTTTTTTCCCAGCCGTTAGCTTAAAATTTTTGACATCACCCATACAGTACGGACAAGCATGTTTTCCATGCGTACTCCACCCCAATAACATTCCATATGCTAAAAAATCACTAATTATCCAAAGCAAACATGCACGCATCAAAAAGTTCTCGTTATTGTTCACGTCCCAAGTTGGCACTCCAGTCCACAAAGCATTTAATTCATTGATCAACGGATGCAAAAAGATATCAATGTTCTATCCTGGTGATCGTGGACTGGGAATGAGCAATGACATGAAAATATATGCCTCTTTCATGCATAGATCAGGAGGCAAATTATAAATAACCATAAATACTGGTCACATCGAATATGACGAACCTGAATCTGACAATGGGTTAAACCCATCAGTGTATAAGCCTAATCGAACATTTCTAATGTCTGCTGAGAAATTCAGATAAAACTTGTCAACATGTTCCCATACCTCGGCTTGGGATGGATGTCTAATAGTACCGTTTCCACTAATTCTTGAGTGATAAGTCATAAACTCTGTTGTTTTTCTAGACCCGTAAAGTCATTGCAGGCGCTCGGTAATAGGAAGATATCATAAAACCTTTTTGGGTTTCTGTTCCGTCGTCGTGCCATCCACTTCAAACCTATTCGCACCACATACCTTGTAATTCTTTAGATTACTGTTGTTACCGTAAAATAGAATACAATTGTTCTTACATGCATGAATCTGTATATACGGTAACCCTAACTCTTTCAACATACTCTTCGTACCAGACATAGATGCCGGCAGTGAGTTTCCTCCAGGTAATACTTCATTGAACACTGCAATCATCTTTTCTCATAATTTATCAGATACATTTTGCTAACTCTTAGCGCTAAGAAGTTTGCACATAACTGACAATTTTGTGTACTTGTCCACACATACTTCATATAAAGGTTGAGATGCATCCTTAAAAAGTTCAAAGAACTTTTGTGTATCTTGATCTGGCACTTGATCATCTGAAGGGATTTCATCATCATTATTGTCATGATCATTTTCATCATAATTATTATGTTCTTCCCAATTAGTACTCTCATAATGAAAACCAAATGCATCACGAACTATTTGTTCGTAACCCCGTTCTTGAGTACCATCACCAGAATTATTTCCAGTACTTGTACTTGCAACATTTTGTGATGAAGATGATGCTTCATGAAATTGATTAAAACCTTGATAAGCAAAAGGATTGATCTCAACTTGTTCACCATGACAATCTCATAAATGATAATTTGGTTGAAATCCATCTAAGAATTTATGATTTCCAATTGTAGGTTGATTATAGTAATATCTGTTTTTACACTTTGTACAAGGGCATTTAACTAAATCAAGCCAGTTCGATTAAGCAACAGTAAAAGCAAAATCCAAGAATTCCTGAAGCTCATTCCAAAACTTCCGACTTATATCACGAGTCCCTTTGCGAAAAGGTTTGTACATCCAATCTGGTTCTTCAACCATACGTACAAATTAACCTCCTATTTATCAATAAAAAATAACAAATATATAGATTACAACACACACACATATACATACATGCATACATACAAAATTAACATACATATAATTTCTAAAAAATTAAACACTCCTATATAGTCTAAGGGTACATGGGTCATATCCTATTCATAAAAGTACTATCGGTATTAAATTTTTATGGTTATGTATGAAGAACTCTTACAGTTACATAAATTTCGACAGCATTTCGCCCTAGTTCCTCATTATACCTATTTTTTGGGATATAACACCCAAAACAGGTTCAATGAGGAACAAAACTGAAATACAACTACCGAAATTTATGAAACTATACCAGTTCTACATACACAAGTATAAAACTTTAATATTGATAGTACTTTTACAAACTGTCCAAACTGGACAATCCATAAATACTAAGTAGAAGATATTTTTTACAACATAAATAAATCCAACTCATGTGGAAATTAATTATGTTCTAAAAAATATCTTCTCATGTATTCACAGACAGGAACTAAGGCTCCGCTAAAACTAATTAATCTAACAATATACTTCCTGTGTCCCTTATTAGTTGTACTTCTTTCACTTTTAACATTGTATTTGACTCAAATTTTTATAAAGAATAAATTATTAGAAAATTCTTTAAAAAAATATGTATATATAGAAGAATTCTTAAAGTTTCAAAATATGTATTTTTCAAAATATTTTAATTGATTCTTCTTTGTAAAAATTTGAGTCAAAGATAATTTTAAAAGTCAAAGAAGTGCAACTAATAAAAGATGGAGAGAGTATAATATAATTATAAAACATACACATAACAATACAATCAATAAATCAAGAACAGTAATCACAAAACATCAAAATAGTAATATTTGTTACCTTAAAAAACTTGAACGGTTGAAGATGCAGAAAAAAATTGAAGAAAAACCAAAGTAAATTGATTCGGCCTCTACAGAAGACAACCAGAGCGAGTTTTTTGATCGGAGAAAAAGAACCGAGGCATATCCAAATTTAAGGAGGAAGGGAGAATAAAAAAAATATCTTATAATGCGGAGAAATCCACATTATCAGCTGGTTGGGCAGAGTGCAGGCAGGGAATCTTAGAAAAGCTGTTAATGCGGAAAAAGCCGCATTAAAAGCCGCATTACAAACCGTACTAGGACCGGTCCACCAGCGAACCACGGTTTTGGACCACGGAATAATGCGGTTTCTGGTTAGTGCGGATTTTGCCGCACTAACACCCGCATTAAATTCAGTATCCTGGACGTAGTGGGAGAAGTGTGTGGAAGAAGCTGAGGTACCTCATGAGAGATTTATGAGGGCAAGGCCGTCATAAAATTTGAGTTATGAGAGTATTGGCCCTCATAAATCCATCATAGTGATGGTATATTTTTACAGAATACTCTATGACAGCCGTATTCGTCTTGGTGCCCTCATAAAATTCTACTTTGAAACCCTATGACAGCCGTTTCCGTCACGGTACCTTCATAAAATTCTAGTTTGAAACTTCCATCGACGCAATTCGGAGGATTGTTGAGGTGGAAAGTTTATGACGGCCATGACCCTCATATTTCCATCACAAAACTTAGCACAACTACGTAGTGAAACATCCCACTGAGGTTGAAGGGAAGCTTTTAGGGAAAATATCATTTTTTACCACTAACGTTTGAGTAAAGGTCCTTTTTTGCCACTATTTTAAAAACTGGTCCCTTTTTGCCACTATTACTAGTTTGGGTGGCCCCCGTTTGCCACTCATGTTCTGGCGCCGTTAATTTCGCCTACGTGGAATGGGTTATGGTGATGACTCAGGACCAAATGTTGAAGTGGCTTGACAGACCTCACCAATCCATACCTAGACTCCATCAACTCTATTTTACTCTGGATCAGCTCATTAATAACATTTTTTGCCCGGAATGAGAAGGCTTCATCCAACCAATCCTTGAATCCACAACCAGAATCATTCCCCTGAACCAAAATCACATACAAAGGAAAGCTAAACAATAAAGAACTTAACTGAAAACATTGGACTCATACAAACAAGAAGCTAAACTCCTGACTAATTACATACTTGGTTTTTCGGGCATGTGTAGTAACGACGACCAGGGTCGTCGGGGCTCCAATCAATATCTAAGGAGATGAGTAACCCATAATGGCAGCGGATGAGATCGATGCCATACTCTTCAGCCAACCGAATCTGCCTTGTCTCGCTGTCCTCGGAATCACTGTTAGAGGTAGGTAAACTCACCATTTAATGATTCAAGCTCCAATTGCTCGCCCTAATTTCTGATATGTGAAACCCTAATACCCAATTCCCCAATTTCCCAATTTCCTTCACTTAAACCCTAACACCCAATCCCGCCCTTTGATTACTGATTTAAGCGCCAACCACATAAGCCCCACCAACTAACCCTTCTCAGCAATGACATTTGGCACCAGGTAGACACAAATCAAACACGTCAGCAGTCTCAGACGGAAAAAGCTAGCCGTCAGTCAGTCTGAGGGTAAAAAGGGGCCATCAATCATTTTGAATGGCAAACGGAGACCATCAAACTATGAGTAATGGCAAAAAGGAACCAGATTTTAAAATAGTGACAAAAAAAGACCTTTACCCAAACGTTAGTGGCAAAAAGGGACATTTTCCCTTGTTGAACTAAGAAACCTAAGGGAGCCTCTGTGGCAATAGGTGCCCTTTCAAAAGTGCGCCCTCTGTTTCAAGAGCACTTCAGACGCCAGCAATTGGAGACAAATGTATGTTTTTCTATGATAGAGTGTTACTTGGCTGTCAGAGAATTTTGAGAACATAACTTGGAAACAATTGGCCTGGGGACCCAAGCATGTACCCAAGACTCTTGTGATTTTCTGGTTGTTTGCACTGGACGCTCTCCATACTTCAGATAAGGTGGCTTGTTGTTTTGTGTAGAACTGCCTTGGAGGATAAGAGTAATTTGTTTTTCAAGTGTGGATTTGCAGGGAGGATTTTGTTGAATTGTATGAGGACTGTTAATCTCCTCCACCCACCCTATGATTGGACTCAGTTGTGTAGCTGGATGAAAAGAGTGTCAAAAGGTGAAACACTTAAGGCAGTTTGAGGAGAAGTCTTTTAACTGTAGTGGTATATGTGGTGTGGCAAGAGAGAAACCAAAGGCGTTATCAGATGGTGCAAAGAAGAAATGAAATCGTCTAGACTCAAATTTTTGCAGAGACTGTTTGAGTTGATGGTTTTTAGTCTTATGATTGCTTTATTACTTTGTAGTTATATAGGTATAGATAGATATAGAGTTCATTTGATTTGTACAGTCCTGATTCTGTTGTTTAGCACAAGATCTTGCTCGTTTGGTTCAAGGTTTTCTGGTTCTATGTAAGGCCTCCATCTGCAGAAATGATGAAATTTTCCATCAAAACCGACCTTCTCACTCCTATAATCCCAGCATCTCGTATCTCGATCACGACAGTCTGAAGATGAGCATTCCTAATTGGGTTCCGGCGACTCTCTAAGAAGGGGGAAAGGGAAAAAAAATCCGAACTTTCTCTAGGTTGTGTATGCCCAGAAGGTGTTTGCTCTAATGCCTCAGAGAGGGACCAACGCTGAACTACCATAGGAAGTAGGAGCTGGAGGAGCTGGAATGTCAGTCGTCCCTTCAAGCATCAGAACGACCTTCTTCATGGAAGGCCTCACCGATGGTTCGTCCTGTATACACCAGAGTCCCACCTTCACCATCTTCTCCAATTCCTTATCCCCCACTTCCACATCCTTCACAAGCTTCTGCAGTTCCTTGCAACGGAAGCAATCATACACCCAATTTGCAAGAACCACTTCATCATCTTTAGCTTCCATCTCCAGACATCTCCTGCAGCAGATGATCTCAAGTAGCATTATACCGTAGCTGTACACATCCGCCTTCACCGTTATAGGTAAGTTTCTCTGCCACTCTGGGGCAAGATACCCCCTTGTTCCTCTTATGCCAGTGTAGGTTCTTGTTTGATCAGGCATCATTAGTTTTGCCAGGCCGAAGTCAGCGATTTTCGGTTGCCTGTTTTCATCCATTAAAATGTTTTCTGGTTTGATGTCACAGTGGATTATCTGCGCCTCACATTCCTCGTGCAGGTAGAGGATTCCTCGGGCTATCTTGAGCGCGATTTCAGTCCTCTCTTCCCAGTCTGGTTTTGAGGCTGTGTTTATAAAGAGAAAGTCTGCGAGTGATCCATTGCTCATATACTCATAAACCAGAAGCCTGTGGGTTTGATCATGGCAGTAACCGAGCAAACAAACCAGGTTCTTGTGATGTGTCCTTCCAACTGCTCTCACTTCATTCTTGAAATTCCTTTCCCCTTCACCCGCTACTTTCTCTAGTCTCTTGATAGCTACAACTCTGTTTCCATTACATATAACCCCTTTGAAGACTGTTCCATAAGCCCCACTACCAAGCTCATGGATGAAATTGTTAGTTGCAGCTTGAAGGTCCTGATAAGTGAAGACTCTTAAAGTAACTTCTCCTGCAAACGCATCATCTTCCCGACTGATCAAGATCCTTTTGTACTCTTGAGCACGGTTTCTGTACACTAGAATTCCTGAAACCGCCATAATTATGGCTGCAACTGTAAAACATGCCATGGCAATGATGATAACGTAATCAGACCGCTTTTTACCCTTCTCCTTGGCCTGTTTGTCTTGTAAACCAACTTTGAGAAAGGTGGTCACTGGATTCGTCTTGAATTTCCTCCTCCCAAATCTCAAGGGGAGCTTCAGTTTCTTGCACTGCTGGTCTACGAACTGGGCAACTTCACAGTTGCAATCTTTTAAACACTCGTCTCTACAACCAACAACATCCTTAACTGTTACAGTAGCATAAGGATCATCTTCCCATCCAACATTGCTCAAGTTGTAAACTTTATAATTCTCGCTAATCTGTCCAGAGCAGCTTTCTACTAAATAGTTCCTCTTGCAACCTAAGTTCTTTTGGGCCTCGTCGATGTAACTGAAACCTGTCGGACATAAGCATTCTGGATTGTTATCATTTAGAACACAGAAGCTGTTAGCTCCACAGAGACCTTTGGGATCACATCTGTTATCTGTCGATGACCATTCAACTACCCAATTCTGAGATCTATCCAAGCTGTACAGCCGAAAAATCCCATCTGCATCGAGTGTTGCTCTATATGCAGCTTGGCCTGAAACACTCACCCTTTCAGTGATGTTTCTAATGAGGATGCCCAAAGAATTAACAAGGTAGAGCTGACCGTTGGTATCGAAATTCAGCGTCACATTCTCTCCTGCTCCAGATGTGTTTGTAACCCAATATGCAGCTTCAGGTTTACGCAATGAAGCTGGGTACTGCACCAGGTTACCATCTCTCTGCATCACTAGCTGAAACTTTCCGCTTGAATGGTTTGTGTCAGAAACGCTGGAAACCAGCTTAGTCCCAGCGAGCAAACTCTGACGAGGTAATATTGTGGCTGTTGGATATCCGAATGTTTGCCATAAGATCTCGGAATACGAATTGAAGATGATGAAGTTGCCTGCATCATCCATCAAGGCCGAGGCTACATTTGGACTGATATTTCCTGTGAGGGTGGTCTGTTGCCCTCCTCCTTCCCGGTCCTGCAAGATAAGTCCACCATTGGTGAGTATCAATCTGACATTTTTCGTGAGCGGCAAGTCATCTCTGTTTGCTGTCCATATGACAGTCTTTTGCGTGAGATTAGCATACCAGATGCAGATAGAGAAGCCATTGTTGTTGGCGTAGAAGCCGAAAGCAAACTGCCCAGATTGAGATAGCCAGTGTGAGATGTTGGTGGGGGAAAGAGACGTGCCTGGCGCTATTCTTGTCTGTCCTCTTGTTGTGTAAATTAGAGAATGAAGAATGAGAAGCAAGATCAGATGAGCCATTCTTGATCAAAGTCTCTGTCTTGTCAAGAGAAATATTTATTGTTATGGAAGACTTGGCTTCTGATATAAGAAAATTGGATGAAACTGTGTAGTTTACTGGTCAGCCTTTGTGGCGTTGAAGAATTTTCCAGTCATGGTTAGCTTGTGTTTCACCATTTGGAGTAATTTACTAGGAGCTGAACCAGCCCTTTAATCCAGAAAGTCTGAACTAGTTAAAAAAGCTTCAAAGTATAACAAATACGGTCAATTTTAACTGCTGACTACTCCTATTAGTTTAGTTGGTCAAAGTAGTAATCTTGGGTAGTGCTGGAAACTAAACTGAAACTAGAAAAACAACTCGACTTGAGCTCGGCCTGATTGAGAATTTGTTCATGACTCATTTAAATAATTATCAAATCAAACTTGAACATAATTCTAAGTTTGATATACATTTCAAACCAAACTTGAATTTTATTTTAAAGATAAAAGCTTAACAAAACTTGTTCATATTATTATCTTGAACAAAGTTTAAAGCTCAACACAAATTGCAACTCAGATATGAACAATTTAGTGTTTGCCTATTCTTGGGGCTATATTTGTTTTCCTTACATATTCAAATTTTATAGAGTTGTAACGAGCTCATATTTAATTAAACTTCTGTGATGATTCTTAGGTCCAATCGGACCAATCATGTAGGTCTTTTAGTCAACGCTTTAACAAACGACTTCATACATTTATGAAGACTCGAATCTTTTAATCTTAGGATTAGTTTAAGGTGTCCTCGGTTAGCATCCAAAATGTCAACTTTCTGATAAGCCTTATTCGCTTAACTCATTGAGATATTGCTTGTACAATATTGAATACTTCAGGGAAAACTGTAAGCTTATTAACCAGTTAAAATGGATTACAAATATCTTTTTGTTCAGTCGCTATAATTTTTACACTCCATTAACATCTTACTGTCCGCTGTACAGCTACAAATGAGCATACATATTACTACAGTGTTCTGATATACGTATTTAGTTTTCACATATAGGTTTGATAGGAGTATGTGAAGCATAGAGTTTCTTTACTTTTGTGCTTCAAGTTCATGGAGTTTCTACTGTAAAGCCCTGAAACTTATTTTATGACGTTTTCTTTCTTCATCTATGAAATCATAGAAGTGTCATTCTCCTTTTCCTTAGAAAAACATCTTATTATAGATTGATCCCTAAAAATTTGGGTCAAACAATTTTCTCTTCTCTTTAACTTTTAGTGTGATGGTCATAAAACTAAGAAATTATAAGAAACTATTTGTAGACAATTTTAGAATATATATATATATATATATATATATACTATCTCTGTCCCATAAAGATTGTACCGTTTGACTTTTAACCTTACATATTTGACTCAATTTTTAACAAATAAGATTTTGTTAAAAATAATTTAAAAATCTATATTTAAAAACTAGACACATTCATTTAACATATGCATATAAATTACTTGACGTTATATGTCAACATGTTGAAGAAAAAAAATCATAGAATAAATGCTGAAAACGAAATGGTGCAATCTTTATGGGACGGAGGGGTAATATTCTATGTTTTCTTGCAAAGAAAGAAAATTTAACAATTTTGTATCCGGTAACAGTACATAAAACCCTTAGATTGAGATGGTGCGGTGTGCTTACATTCTTCTTTTTGGATGGTGTGTTGTGTTTATACATGAGATACCAATTCTTGAGATAAAGGAGTTATGAGCAGATTTATTTTCACTCAGCTGTTGCATAACTTTGCCTCGTATTTGAGGTTTTTAAATCTTCTTCTGTTGCTTCAGATCAAGAACAACGGGGCAAAGAGATGAAGATGTCTTATGATTTATATTTGAATGCTCTTTTCATGTCAAAGGTGATTGCCTGTTGAAACTTTGTGCAAGCTTTCCTGCTCATGCTTCTGGTTCTAAGAAGATTTTTGTTTGCCCTCATAGGTTGTAACATACCTTTTCCTGGTTGTCTGGTTTTGGAGGTCTCCAGTTGCTACCATATCCAGTAAACTTGTGCAACCTCTCGGTAGTATCTGCAGCTTATAGTATCAATTTTTATGGTGTTATCTTTTTATCAGGGTACTGACATAAACACTTGCTTCATATGTAAGTTGGAAACTGACGAGTTATTTATTCCCGTATTGCAGGCAGCTTCTTGTCTTTTCTTGCTGGAGGTCCGGCAGTGAAGGAATATGTAAAGGTTAGATCTTGGTCGTTAATAACTCATTCCCCCAAACCACATGCGAGCACGCACACACATTAATAAGTAAAAATAACCCGGTCCAGTTGAAGGAAAATAACTGCTGTTATAAACAAATGAATGTTTCTACGATTAGTTTCTCTTACTTTGAGGATGAAATGACACATTATATTGTTTGTGGAAGCCTTATGGTGATAACAGTATGGTCTTCTCCTGGTTAAACAGCCTACTCTTTTGCATCCCTTTTCAAATTCAACCTGGTGGTACTGGTTTACCTGTTGAAATTTCTGCATGTGCAATCCAATGAGAATCTTGTTTGCAGTTTCTCAAGGTTCTCTTTAGGTGTGGAAGTGGAAGAGTCCCATGCTTCACACTTGGCTTTTGTTTGAATAAATACAAAGTGAAATATGCTACGATACCAGTTCTAATGAATTCAGCATAGGATCTAAGAAGACAAAGGCTTGTGCCAAGTATTGATGAATATTTTGTTGATGTTTTCTTGTTTCAGGTAGGAATTATCCCGTGGTTGATATTGTCTACAAGAGTTAGCGGTGCTGTTTGTCAGCTGCTTATGGTAGAGAAATATTTTCAGTGATGTGTATTGTATATTCTGATCCCTATTTTTTAGATGAAAATACCAGTTATGACTTCTGTTACCTTTTCTACTTTGATTCTTTGGAAAGTTAGTTTTCTGAGTAGGAATAATTGTTCCAATTCTTCATTCCTTTTATGTGGAAAGTTAGCGCTAATTTGTTTGCTCATGACTGAAAGATTTTCAGTGATGACCTCATATTAGCAATTGTATGCCCAAACTTTTTTGAACAAATTTTTTTCTTCCAGTTTTATCTGGACTCGGCTTGAACTCGGCTCGAATGTTTCGGACCGAGCTCGAACTCGGCTTGATAGCTTGACGAACCTTCATGATAAAGGTTCGAATTTAACTCGATGTAATGTTTGAGTTCGGCTCGATAGCTCGTGAGTTGGTAAAAAACTTGTTTATCAAATTCAAATTATGTTCGATTTTAACTCGATAGCTCGAGAGCTGCTCGAAAACTTGAAAGTTTGGATTAAATTAGGATTTTATAACAAGTTAGTTTTTAAAATATATAAAGCTCAATAGCTCGATAAACAATTGAGTCGAACTCAATATTGCTCGAATTCGATTCGATAAAATTAACGAGTCCTGAACTCTGTTCGAGTTCGAACTCGAAGCTCGATAAGACCGTGTTCAATAATACACGAGCCAAATTTGAGTTCGAGTAAGTTCAATAAGAGTTTGGTTCATTTACAACCTTAATCTGGATTGAGTATTATCGGGTCTCTTCAAGGGATCTCCAACGGTCTTTTCTCCATACAAAAGACTTGAACGTGAGACTGAGACTTTGTTTAAGGAATGATGAATCTCTTACCACTCAATCCTGTCAATCTACACTTAATTGTCGAATGACCTAAAACTGAGGAAAAAGAAAAAGAAAACATCAGAGGTACGAGGCTTTGAGCCCTCAATTTGATACACATATTTCCATTCATTAGGCAATCTATACAAGTCTACAATGGTGAAAGTTCCAAGTCCACATGAGTGACTTGTCCCTTTTGCTCTACGCTTCTTGCTTCCAGTGACTTGAAAGTATACATTTTAGCGCACAAAACGTAGTACAGAAAGTTAACAACCTGCAAAAACGTAAGCAACCAGTAAAAATTCTCCAATTTCCCCTTGTTCAAGTTATGTGGAGGAAGCCATTTTGGTCTGCAGTTAGTGAGTAACGTAACCAGAACCGTGCTACCATAATTCCCAAATGCAACTGACAAAAAATGCAGCGCTGCAGTTGTGCTCCTCATGCTCTCCGGTGCTTGGACATAAAAGAACTCCAATCGGCCCACCAAGAAGAACGCTTCCGCTATCCCGTGGAGGCTGTACTGAGGCACCAACCAGAAAGCTGATATTGGAATGGTGGCACGGGTTATGCCAGTAAGCCCTGCATCTGCTGCTACTTGCTTCCGTTTCACCTCTATGAAACCGGCAACTAGGGTTGCTATTGTTGACATGAACAGGCCGATTGTCATCCGGTGCAAGCAGTTTATGCCTTGGTGTAGTCCTGTGTATCTTCTACCGAGGGGAACCAGTAGGCGGTCATATAAGGCTAGTGTAGAAAGCAGCGAAAGCTCCACGAAGACGGACATGGAAGCTGCCGGGATTTGGAATGAGGGTGTGAGGTGCCTTTCCATTGTGTTGGCTTGTTGCAGTGAGAATGTGTTCTGTTGCACTGCGGATGTAATGAACAGGATCCCGCTTCCCCAAATCGGCAGCATTCTCATCACTAACTTAACTTCTTCGACTCTGTGGACGGTGCTCAGCCTCCACAGGTCTGGTTTTGTTGATTGTTTCAATCTCTCTGGTTCGGTCACAACTGCTGCCTTGTCAAGAAATCTGCATTATACGACATGAAGTTGGACTTAAACCAATGGCTCAAACCTAGATGCAACAATTGAGAAATGGTGCACTTACTTGAGTTGATCTGAATGACTAAGCATCCCATCTGTGGAAATAGAGGCATCAAGCTTAGCATCAACATACAACAGTTTCGGATCAGGAACGGGCATGATCTTCCTCTTCCTAAACGCTGCGACAAACACTTGAACCAACCGAACATAAGGGCTCCCTGAAGGATCTAGATTCCTGTAAATCGGGTAACCAACAACGAACAGAATTATAGAAAACGCCATGACAATGGTGGGAATGGCGATCCCTAACCCCATCCTGCATTGTCTTGGACATAAACCAGAACTGTTGATGCTAGTAGAGTTGCTGCTCCTGTGGCAAAGTAGTACCAGTTGAAATAAACTCCGGTTTTCTTAGCGTGCCTAGGATCTTCCTCAATGAACTGCTCCGCTCCATACGCTGCCACGCAGGGCTTCATCCCACCCGCTCCAATTGCAGTCATTAGAAGCGACAAGTAAAGAACAGCTAGTTGCCCACTGCTCGCTTCTCTGCATACCTCATCTCCTTCACATTTCGCCGGTCTAAGCTTCCTCAATGAGGCAGATAGTGTGAGGGATATCATTCCCTAAACATGTACAAGTGTCACAATAAAAGACAAAGAAGTAGGGAAAATGCTATGAACAGTCGGTCACTCTGGACATTCTCCTATTTAAAATTTGCCATTGATTTCAGATTTATAACCAAAATGAATACATGACAAGTTTTTACTGGGAGACTGTCCAAAGTGACCGTCCATAACATTTCTCAGGAAGAGTGGATGATTGATAATGCTCACCAGCAAGTAAATGATCGATCCGGAGGCAATGGTAAAGAACTTTCCGATGTAGGAATCAGCAAGAAAAGCACCGATCAACGGAGTCAAGTTTGAAGTTCCATTGAAGTTTGTGACTGTATTGGCTGCTTTGGCAAGAGGCATATGCATCTGCTTTGTGAAGTAGTTCACCATGTTTCTTCCTATCCCCACCATGGCCAGTTTCTCACACATGTCATTTGCTGCACCACCAACAACAACAACAACAAAAACAGTTGATCTGATCTGAATCTGATCATCGTACTTTCTGTTTCTTGCAACTCAAGAAATTGAATTTCACAGTACCTAATATGAAAGGCATCGTCTTGATCCCTCCTTTCCTGCAAGATGATCTCCATGTTCTTCTCATTGCTTTGAGAAATTAATTAATATTCTTTATTTTTGGTTTTCTGTATTCAGAACAACAGGGTCTCTTTGAATTTATAGACCCAATTGGATAACAGGAAAGTTCCTGTCTGTCAGTCCAAATCACAAGATCCAGAAGCTTGGCCCATGAATATTTGTTTGTTAGCTTGATTTTATTTTTTAAGTTAATAAAGATTAGGTTAAAATTAAATACTTCATGTAGTGACAATGTAACTGTCAAGAAAACGAGATGTTGGACAAAAACCCAAGTGGACCATGAGAAGACAGGTTAGGGTTTGTCAGCAGTTGACTTGACTATAAATTCTGCAATGGCATCTTTAGGTGATTAGGTCCCAACGAAATGACCAATGTCTGGTTGCATGAAACACGCACTTTAGATCTCGCTTATTTATTTTCTCCATCTTAAATGTGTCGTGACTTTTCATTTACAAATTACTCCTACTCATATGTAGGTAAAGGGATAATATGTTTGGAACCCAAATCGACCTGAATATTACTCTATCCGTTTCAAAAGAATCGTTTTTAACTTTTTTTGTATAGACAAAGATCATTAACTCATTTTACATAAATTCTCCTTTCAAAATCATTCCCATCTCTCTCAAGTCTTGACTCATCCTCAGGATTCTTTGAGTGAGTATTTTTTGCAAGGATAAAAGTGCACTACGTAGAGAAAACGGGGTTTACCGTGACCCTTTGAGCAGTTGGGCCGCAGTACCAACTGCGGGAAGGGCTGCGATAAATTCCGCAGTAAATAAGGACGTTGTTATGCCCTTACTGCAATCATGGCCGCAGTAGCTACTGCGGCTAATTAAAAAAAAATGGATACATTCGGATGAAATTCATCCGGATTCCTCCCCATTTTTTTCAGAAATGCCAAGAAACAGGTGGCCGATGAGGAGGAAGTCGCGGTGACGAAGGTGGGAGAGTAACATAGGCAGAGAAAAAAATTTAATTATATATCCTAACCTTGCTTCGGAAGAAAAGAAAAAAGAATTTATGTAGGATCAAAGAATTTCCGCATATGCTTTATCCTTTAAACAATTTTCTCATATGTTGAAATGCATGCACTCGTCCCAGCTCCTCAGCTTCTCCAAGAACTCTGTCGTGATCATAGGCCTCATGAATCGGTTCAGGTGGGGCTCACCTTTTGACGAGTTGACCCAGGTCAATGTTCGGTTCGAGTTCTTTGCCCTGAATTTCATGGTGATGAATGTCAGCAAGTAATGTTCGTCGGCATAGCACGATCTGTTGCAATACTTTTGGAACAGTGGGAAGTAAGTCTGATCTGAGACCATTTGAATGCCAAGCTCTCGGTTTATTGTTTTTTTTTGTTTTTTTTAAGCATGCTCATTAATTTTTTTTCCCCCTTAGCCATCTTTACATTTTCTTGTGCATAAAAAGTTGTAGTTTGTGCATTCAAGCCCTCAAAAAAATCTCGAACTTTCCGTTTTGACCTAAACTTCACCTCAAGTTATCGTAGACCATTAGAAAGTCGTAACAGCCTCAGTTCTTTTTTCATAAAACTTACCGGTCGGTACCGGTGAGGTTTAACTTGCGGAATCTCATATAATACTTTATTAAATTCTTATGGCTAGGTTCTTGACTCCAGACACAAACTTCAACCGACGCTTCTAGACATCCTTGACATGTTAGCCGACGCATATTCCCGGCTACATCCAAGTAAGGGGGATAAGATACGGTTTTTCCCTTGAATCGTTTTATCTGCCTCATAAACAAAATCTTGAATAATGAACTCTAAGTTAAACATTTGGCTTAATAAAAATATTCGATCAGGCAACCCGGGTAGCGTAATTTATTTATTCATGTTATTTTATATTGTCGCACTTAGAATTTATTATCACTTGGGTTATTTGAGTGATTGATTGATATACATGTATGGTATGTACGGTGGATGTTGTATGTAACGCTAATATCTTGTTATGACCGTTATAGGAAAACTAGCTAGTAGCATGATAGGTTCGTTAAACCAACACCGCTAGTTTCATGATAGGACCGGAAAGGTTAAGATGATGTTAGTATTATATGTAGATGGTAGTATCATGCTTAGGATTGGAATTAAATGCTAGAATCATATTAGGACCATAAAGTTTACCATAAATCGATAGATAACAAGTTAGACGTGAAAATAATGATTATACAGGGTCGGGTAATAACTCACGAGATAAGAACGCACACAAGTAAGTCCATTATTAAAATGTAAATGATTATCATGACATCATGCAAGTAACAATATTACAAGAACAAAAAGTAGTACAAAGTAGGACATGACATCACACTTAAATGCTTAATAATTAAATGGACTAGTGGTCATACATCATGATTGGACGCGGTATATTGTTTGATGTATTGCATCTCATGATCGCATTCGAGGCGGAATAAAATGATAACTGGAAAAAATGATATTTTCTAGACAAATTATGTTTTAAGGGGATAGACGGCAGATTAGGAGAGCTATAAGGACATAAGACCCTCTAACTGATCCGACGTGTTTGATGCCCAGAAAAAGACCTTACATGACCCGATTGTTTTTAAAGGGGATAGGCGGCAGGTTAGGGCAACAATATACAACCCTATGACTGGCCCGACGTGTTTGGTGCTGATAAAATGATCTTACATGACCCACCATTAGTTAAGACATGAGATGTCACCACCACCACCCTGATACTAGGCGGATACTGTGCGGAAGCTTCTTCATAGAGGCGGCTGGCGACGTCGGAACGGAGATCGTCAGAGTTTGCAGTTACCAAAAACCCGTCCGTTTTAAAATTTTCCTTCACTTAAGTTTCTAACGCATTTTTTCAGGATTTTAAAGGCGATCTAGGTTTACTTACCGCCCGAACCTGCACCCGGAAACACGTTAGCGGTTTTACAGAAATATTGCGCGCTTGATAAACAGAATTTAAACGTTATACATCAGATAGGAACTTCCACCCAATTCGCTAGGTGCGGAGTTCCATAAAATATACAGACCCGATGTATGTGCATGCAGCTATACTACAGAGCCCAAAATTCTAATAATACCGAGATACATACTGTGAGTTGGCGATAACCGTGTAGCCTCTCACTACCGTTGCTACCCCAAAAATTGAGTCAACCGAAGCGGCCTACGCCGCCGGCTGCTGATCCGTGTTCCCTGAAAATACATAATAATAAGGGGATGAGTCCTCGAAAGGTACTAAGTAAGAGCCAGGGCATGACTAGTGGATAAATAACGCTGAAACCTGCAGAAAATATCGTTAGCATAAACATGAGGTCGTGGTGGTTGCGTCCAACACACCGACCGGGGCCCAGTAGCCGGAGGTTTGCTGTCCGGGCCCAACATACATACATGGCGCATGGTACCAGCGGGGGTAGCGAACCCCACGGCCGAAGCCGTATCATGAAGGTCGTAAAGACCGCATAAACATAATGCTTAGTTCTTCAAGTATAGGACCTGCATACCACTAATCA
>JBBYHH010628764.1:0-10473 GCA_038382905.1 Daphne laureola
AGATAGTACTTGATCTTATAGAGCTAAGTAGGAGTTCAAAATTAGCTAGAAGTAGCTCACTTTAGCTCAACTAAGCTAGAAGTAACTGAACTTAGCTCATCACAGGTAAGTAGGAGCTCAAGGTCAGCTAGGAGTAGCTCACCTTAGCTCATCTCAGCTCATCTTAGCTATAAGTAGTTGAACTTAGCTCACCTCAGCTCAAGGCCATCTAAAAGTAGCTTATCTTAGCTCAACTATAGCTAAATGTAGCTGTACATAGCTCAAGTCAGCTCATTACAGCTCACAGGAGATGGTAGTAGCTTAACTTTAGCTCATTCCAGCTCAGAGTACCTGGGGCCAGCTCAACTTCAGATCACTCTAGCTAGAAGTAGCTAGACATAGCTTAAGTTGAGCTCACTCTAGCTAAAAGTAGTTAGACTTGACTTGTCTTAGCACAACTCCAGCTCACATGAGCTGAGATTAGATAAACTTAGCTCCACTCAAGCTCACTCTAGCTAGAAGTAGATAGAGTCAGCTCACTCCAACTAAAAGTAGCTGGACTCAGCTCAAAGTCAGCTCACTCCAACTAAAAATAGTTATAATCAGCTTAAGTTTAGCTCATGTTAGGTAAAAATAGCTAATACAGCTCATGTTAGCTAAAAGTAGCTAACTCCAGATCAAGTTAGCCTTTGAAAGATAACTTGAGCTTATGTGAGCTAGTTGTGAAGTAGAAGAGTGTTTAAACTCAATATGAGCTTAGTTTGAGCTCATGTGATCTCAAGATGTGAAAATAGCTTTGTGAATTACCTTTATGTAAGCTCACTCTACTCCTTGTATGAAAATAGTTTGTGGCACCTTTTGGTAAGAGATGTGTCTCTTGTTGAAAATGTGACAACCTTTCATGGAATGGTACACCATTTCATCCAAACATGGAAATCTTTTGACCAAGAGGAGTAACCCGTTGGCCAAAGGGGGCCATGACTTTTCGGCACCCAAGAGGAGGGATAAGGGCTGGCCAAAAGGGGACACCAATGGGCCAAAATGGTGTAAGGGCGTCCCTTGCCCCTTGGATGTAAGATTTTGGCATTTGAGCGGTGCCATTGGCAACCCTTCTTTGCCTATAAACACATGGTGTTTGCGGTAATTTTACTTCATCCCTTGGCAGCATTGTCCTCTCTACTTCTCTCTCTCAAAGCTTAAATCGTAAGTATTAATTTTATTACTTGTGGGTGAAACCACAACTAGAGATATTTCTTTCTAGATCCCCCTTCAAGGAGGAGCAATCAAGGCCGCCCTCTTCCTCAAGTTTGGAGCAAGCAACTTCTAGTTCATTTAGTAGTTTTCGAGGTGCAAGGTAATCTTCTATTTCTCCTCTCTTCTAGTATATTACATAGTTATATCCATGTCATATGAGATACATATGAGTCATGATTTGACTGATTTGACAAAGACATCATGTAATGACTTAGATTACTACTACATGCAATATATTTGCACATGTATGACATGATATCATGTGACATGCTAGTGGCGCATGTATGATATGTTAACATAAAAAGCATGTTATTAATATCATAAAATCATCAAAGTCAACAACAATTCTTGAAAACATTAACCAGATTCTTAGAGATGATGGTTTTGCCATGTGTGATGGCAAGTATGTGGGGGGGCTTAGTGTGCTGCTTGAATGCCCATCTAAGCATAATCTAGTAAAGATTCTTGCTGAAGGAAGAAAAAAGCTGGAAACGTGGTTTGATTGGATCAAACCATGGGCAGAAATAGAGAAAGGGTATAATCTGGGCCAACTTGTCTGGGTAAATATGACAAGAGTCCCTTTGATCGCATGGTCATGTTCTACATTCAAGACAATTGCAAGGCAATGAGGAAGAGTCCTTGAGGTGGATACTAGCGCAGAACAAAAGGACCAAATTCACATAGGAAAAGCATGCATCATTACAGAGGACTGGAGGAAAATTGATCAGACAATCAACACTGAAGTTGAAGAGAAATTGTTCAAAGTTAAAATTTGGGAGGATCTGAAATCATATGAGGATTTTGGTATAAAAAAGGTCCAGTAGGTAGAAACTGAAGATGACATGTCGGATAACACCGTGGTAAACTCAGAATGCTCGATGACTCCATTGATTCCAGTGAGGGAGCTACTGTGTGGTGGCAGGGATTCAAAGAGGTGGCGAATCAGAGGGGCAGTTTTGAAAATTCACATGGTCAGAGAAGAGATGTGATTTGGCTCTCAAAATGGTAAAAACGGTGAACGTAATTAATGCAATTAACAGAAAATTTAATAAAAAAATGAATTGTGGCATTAATAATGATGTGATAAGAGGGCTGAATTTTGAAATAAATCATAGGGAAGAGGAAAGGTGGGAGTCGACAAAAAAATCAGTGAGGAAGGGGAAATTGGGTCAGAAGAGGTGGGCCTTATCAGTATGGAAGAAGTAGTGGAGGACACCTTAGTAGGTAGGGCCCGTGAGACAGTTGGGGCCAGAATATTTGGGCTGGTTTCAGGAAAAATAAAAACCCATAAGGAAGCCCGTAAATATACAATTAAAAGAACGAAGGGCCAAGACTGTATGGAATTGGGTCTGGATGGGATTGAGAAGATTCTGAGCTTTACTACTCAGCCTAGCCCAATTGAAGAGAATCTCGATAGTAATTCTGATGGCAGAAATAACAACGAGTGACTGGTTCAGGATAGAAGCAGTGCTTCAACTGATGAGCTGAGATCCATATTTCAAGTTGCTGGAACTGCAATCTCTAGACAAATCGATGCCTATGGAAGGGAAAAAAGTGAATTTTGACTAGGGGCCACGCAAGAAAAATTGAAGAAATACTCAGGGTTGTTGGCGATGAGAGCTTTGCAGGCAGAGGACAGGGACGCTAAATTTATATTGGCTCAACTCCAAGTATTGTCGGCGGAAGGAAGTAAACGGGTAAAAACATTTTATATAGCAAAAAGAGAAAGGTTCGACGAAGTAAGGCAAAAGGGCAGAGGATCAAAAATCGGCGGTCTGCTTACAAGGATTCAATTCCATTTGAATCATGAGGTGACTCCATCTGGGTCAGAGGAGGAAGCTCCAAGCTTCAATCGATTGATTGATTGAGGTTACCAGATTAGTGGGACTTTAGTTTCAGAATGACGAAAAGCAGTGAAGGAAAATGGTCAGTGTGGCGATGGTAATGGTGAGTTATGAAGATATTGTCACTTAATGTAAGAGGACTGAGGGGGATAACAAACTACGGCCTGTGAGAGAGATAGTTGTAAAAGAAGGGATAGACTTCATGGCATTGCAGGAGACTATCCTTTGAGATAACTCTGTGGGCATTATGAAGAATATTTGTGTACAGAATGAATTTGAAGCAGTGGCAGTAAAGGTAAATGGGAGTTCTGGTGGCTTGATGTGTGTTTGGAATTTCGAAATCATTAAGGTGGAGGAAATGGTAAATGGTTTTGGATTTATAGGGGTCATGTGCAAATGGCGGAACCATAACACGAAATTCCTATTCATAAATATTTACAAGCCCGAGTCTCTTATCAACAATCTTACTTAATTTGTTCGGTGGAGCTGTTTGTATCATGGGAGACTACAATGTGGTGCGGTCATTGGCAGAAAGAAAAGGATCAACCTTCAAATCAGGTATAACAACTGACTTTAATGAGTTTATTTATACCAATGATTTGATTGACATAAATTTAGGACAACCAAAGTTCACGTGGGTGGATTTGGGAGGAACAAAGTTTAGCAAATTGGACTGCTTCCTAGTAAACAGATGGTTTGAAGAAGAATGGCAACAAATGTCTGAAATCATGTTAGACAAATCGGTGTCGGACCACTGTTCGATCCTATTGAAATCAGAGGTGATAGATCACGGGTCAAAACCTTTCAAATTTTAGGATTATTGGATGGAAGAGGAAGAGTTCAAAGAGATCCTAGAAAAAGCATGGCCAACAATGAATATTACAGGGGCTCCCGGATTTGTTCTAAAAGAGAAAATTCGACACTTGAAAACAACCTTTAAAACTTGGAGAAGATAAAAAAAAATCAGCTGAGGTAATTGCGGACATTCATAAGAAAGAGATGAATGAAATGGAGGTCTTAGAATAGGAAAGAGACCTAAATGAAGATGAATTGAGAAAGTGGAAAGAGGCAAAAATAAATTTCTTCAAGCCACTCAACATTAGGTCAAAAGAGCTAAAACAACAATCAAGAGTGAAATGGGCCATTGATGGAGATGAGAACACCAAGTATTATCACGGTGTAATCAGAAGCCTAGGAAGAAAGAACAAGAACAATGGGATCATGGTTAATGACAATTGGGTGGAGGATCTGGTGTTACTAAAATAAGCTGTGTTCGATCACTTTAAGAGCATTTTTGAAGAACAATACCGCATTTGCCTAGTTTTCATAAGTAAACGGTTCAAGAAAATTTCCCCGGACCAGAGATTGGCTATTGAGGTCCCGATCACAGAAGATGAAGTAAAATATGCGGTGTGGATTTGCGGGGAGGATAAAGCCACGGGACCAGACGGATTCTCGTTCAAATTCATCAAAGATAATTGGGTGATACTAAAAAGATGACATCCTCCGGGTTGTGCATGAATTTGAGAGAAGTGGTCTGATTGGTGCAGGATGTAATTCTTCCTTCCTGACACTGATACCTAAGGTTAGTGACCCTATCACCTTTGTTAATTTTTGTGCAATAAGTCTAGTACGTTGCCAATATAAGATAGTGGCGAAAATCCTTGTGGAGAGACTAAAAGGGGTTCCTAACATCAATAATTGGAGAAGCTCAAGCTGCTTTCCTGGAAGAAAGGTAAATATTGGATGGTGTTCTTATGGTGAACAGATCATCGCATGGAAAAAGCAAGCAAAACAGAAGATGTTTATGTTCAAGGTAGACTTTGCAAAAGTGTACGATTGTGTATCATGGGTGTTTTTGCAAGATGTGATGCTCTAAATGAACTTTGGCTCTAAGTGGTGTAAGTAGATAGAAGAATGTCTCAAATCAGCGAGAATATCACTGTTAATCAATGGGAGTCCTTCAAAAGAATTCCGGTTGAAGAGAGATTTGAGACATGGTGACCCAATTTCACCTTTTCTATTCCTAATAGTAGCAGAAGCAATGAATACAATGATGGTGTAGGCAATAGACAAACAGGTATTTAAAGAAGCTCAGATCGATCGTGACCAGGTAAGTATTTCGCATTTTTAGTTTGCTGATGATTCTATGTTTATGGGGGAGTGGACTTATGATAATATGAAATCAATCATGTGCCTTCTTAAATGTTTTGAGTTAGCTTCAGGACTGAAAATATATTTGTCCAAGAGTTATCTATACGGCATCGATGTAGATGATTCTAAGGTGCAACAGATGGCAAGGAGGATGAGATGTGCGTACGGTGAAATCCCATTCATGTAGCTGGGACTTCCAGTTGGATGCAACATGTCATTATCCAGAAGCTGGAAGCCCATGACACAGAAGATGGAGAAAAAGTTGAGTAAGTGGAAGTGTAAGTCATTATCTATTGGTGGGAGGTTAACGTTGATAAATTATGTGTTGAGCTGTGTTCCATTGTATTACTTTTCATTGTTTAAAGTCCTTAAAGGGGTGTTAAAAAGGCTAGAAATTATTAGGAATAAATTCTTTTGGGGAGCGTCTAGTGAGGAAAAAAATTTAAGTTGGACAGAGATTAATAAATTGTTCGGGGATATAGATGCAGGGGGCTTAGGGGTTTTTTAAATGAAAAAGATAGCTTGTGGGTTAGGGTGATAAAAAGCATTCATGGTAGGGATGAGGGGTTTTGGGAGGATAATGCACCTGAAGAGGGATGGGCGGGAGTGTGGAATGATATTATGCATATTAGCAGTGAGTTCTAGAATAGACGAGTGAGCTTTAAATCAGGGTTCGTTATAGAGGTTGGGTTAGGGGACGATACAAAATTTTGGCTGGATAGATGGTTAGGGGGGTTTCGGTTGAGGGATAAATTTCTGAGGTTATTTAATATGGAGTGTAATAAGGAGTGTTGGGTTCGACCCGATATAGAAATTAGGGGGTAGATAAGTGGCAGTGGGATTAGAGGAGCAGGGTGAGAGGGCGTACATTAGGGGAGGGGAAAAGAATTTTGATTTTTCACAGGTACAAGCGGACTATTGGAGTAGGAAGAGGGGAAAAGAAATAGAGTTTGCGATCTCACCACTATCAAGAGAGGTGGATTCAGTTCTATCATCCCCGGTAGATTGTCCCATCAGCTAGGTAAAGTCAATTCCTCGAAAGGTGAATATATTCATTTGGCAGGCTTTAAGGGGTTTTACCTCAACCTTGGTAAGATTGAGGTCGAGAGGTATGAATTTCCCATTTTATCTATGTATAGTATGTTTACAGTCAGATGAATCGGTTGAACATGTCCTGGTAAGTTGTTCGGCGGCCTTTGATGTTTGGAAGGTGGTGGCCGCCTGGTGTGATGTTAATGTTTTATATTTTCTAAGTATTGTCGATCTGGTGTCAGGTGATTTCATTATGCAGGTACATCATAAACAAAATAGAGTTGTGGAGGGGAATTGTGGTTGTAGCAGCATGAGTAATTTGGCGAGTAAGGAACAAACTTCTGATGGAGAAACAACCATGGATTTCATTGAATATTTTTCTGAAATCTAAGTATTGACGCACCTATGGATATCAAATAGAAGCAAAGGCCTGGTGCAAGGACGGACACTATTGATAATGTCATAGTTAGGAGGCGGCTAGATGGTCATTTAATGGAGTATGAGCATGTGATGTAAGTCGTATTGGCATTGATGAGAGTTGTATATAAGCGATCTACCTCAACCTCATGGGTTGATTACTGTGTGTGAATGGAGAATCCCGAGAGGTTCTTTTTTTGTTCTTTATCCCTGATCACCACACATAACGAATCAAGTAGATGAGTCGAGCTTATGATATTGAATATTGTTCGGGGGTTGTTCCTTGATGCTCTTTGTTGCCTTTATTTGGTTCCTTTGTTTATTCTGTCTCGGGCAGTCTATATGAGATCCTTATATTAGTTTCAAAGGGTTGATAAAGTGGTTTCACCAAGATTTCTTAATATCATGGACTCAAATAAAATTTTTTGAATTAAAATCTAGAAATTATAATTATATATTAATAAAATAAATAGTTATCTTTAAATAAAAAATAAAAAATAAAAAATATTAACTTTTAATATTCTATTACAATCTCTTTAATTCATTACTCGGATTTGATGCTCTTGAATGATATTAGATTCTCTATCTGAAGCCTTTGCATATCTTAAATTAATTCTACAATTTTAAACTAATTTTAATGGGCTTTGCTTCTTCCCTGTATTTTTGCACTGAGTCCGTTGGGCTTATTTTTTCCAGTAATATTGCTCATGGATCTTTTCTCAATTTTTTTTTTTTTCGATTTTTCCTGTCAGTTTTCTAACAAAATTTTCCTCTCTATCTTTTACAAACTTCCGTTACACTTTTAAAAAATTTCTCAATTTCACTTCATTTTTTAAACAGCACAACCATGATCCGATCTATATCTTGTTCTTTTTGATGACTCAATGAATTGAGACCTATTTTGTTATCTATTTATTTTCTACCATAAAAATTGTAAAGAATCGTTTGTTTAATATAATGGAAAATGAGTTTTTTGATGATATTTTAATTTGGAAAAAAAAATTGTTCAAGCCTTTAGTTTAGTTTTATTTTATTTTTGGTACAAAATAGTGATGTGTCTAGTTCAAATTTCGTGAATAACCCTAAGTATCAATTTTATATCGTACTTATTGTAATAATATAAAGACTATTAGAAAATCAGTTTTTCTTGTTAACATTAGTGTTCTTTTATGTATGTCACTTGCCCCCTCCCCTTCCGCCCCCTAAATTTCTATCTCTGCCATCGCCATACATTAAGTGAGATGCAAAATATGGTAGTGACATCTCACATGTTCTCAAAAGTTTAACTCAATAAAACAAAAAATCACGATAATATAATTGCGTCCCAGTCTCGGTTTTATCAATCAAGTGGGATAAATCAATTTTGAATATCACCAACAATAACTTTTTCGATATAGTATATATTAAGTTAAAGGATTAATTATTTCTTATTATACATAGTGTTCCAAGTCATTCTCAAATTAACTTAATTTATTATCTTTAAAAGTATATTTACTATGATGAATTGTTTTTAAAAAAAATTACTATGATGAATTCCAAATAGTTTAATTTATCATATAATTTTTTAATTAGGTAAGGCTCCATTATTTTACAAGTTTTAAATATATTTTTAAAATGTACATTTTCCAATTGCCATATTTTCCCTTCTGATTAAAGGAATTGTATCTAAGGATGCAGGTGTTTCTTAAGTAAACTTAAATGCGCACTTCTAAGCCTAAGTTGAATTTTATTGAATCAAAGAGGAGACTTATATAAGAGTCTCCAATGAAAACGTATTAGAGCACTGATAAAAAACAAACTCTTGTCTTGCAGCATAAGCAATCCCATGGGAAGCGAACAAAAGGGGTTAGGTTTTGGCCGAATATCATATGTAAATCTTTGTCCATAGTCCAATGGGATGAGCTAGTCCAGTGCATTACCCAGTAAACAACTGAAACCCCCGTCCTGAGGCAGATCTAGAAATAGGGTGCGGGGCTAGGGTACCCCCAGTTTAACATTAGTTGATGATGATATATCGGAAGCTAGTGAGTCTTGGTGAACAAAATAATAATAATAATAATAATCCTAAAGTACTTTAACAGTTAACTTGCAGCATAAGCAAATGTTATAATTAAACATAAATGGTGGCTAAAACATAGCCTTATTAATCTGTTTAATTATGCACTTTGTTGCTTAATAATCCTACATTCTTCCCTTAAACTTGCTGCCATAACACCTAGTTTACAACATCAATCAGTCCTACTCCAAGGTATTCCCTCAGCTTCAGTCCAACTTTAGTGCTCTTGTCATCAGGTCAGCAACTTGGTTGTTCCTGTTGTAATGTTCTAGTGAGATGACCCCTTCTTTTATGAGGTTCCTCAAGAAATCGTATCTGATATCAATATGTTTTATGCGGTCGTGCTTCACTAGATTCCTTGACAACTTAATTGTTAAGGAGTCACACTTAATCTTCATGTAGTCCAGACTTTTTCATCAAGCTCCTCCGGAATTCTTTCGATCCATATAGCATGACCCTCGCAAAGATATGCAATCATAAACTCTGCCTCAGTTGTCGACAAAGTAACATTGGTTTCTTCTTGGAGCTCCAAGAAACTCACCAGAATTCAAACACAAAAGCATAGCCACTAGTGGACTTTCATCCTCTGGGTCCCCACTGTCAATGAATGTAACTAACCCTTCTGCTCGATTCTTATTGTAATGAATTCCAAAATCCATAGTTTCATTCAAATAGCTAGGCACTCTCTTTCCCATCTGCATATGCATTTGAGTAAGTATGGGCATAAAACGACTCATCAAGCACACCACAAACACTATGTCAGGTTTGGTGACAGTGAGGTATATTAAACTTCCAACAAGTTGTTTACAATGTGTCTCATCCACCATAACTCCTCCTACATCACTGTCAATTTTAGTTTTTTGAACTATAAAATTTTGACAGAGTTGGCATCCATCATATTAAACCTGCTTAGCACCTCTAATGCATATTTTCTTTGATAAATGCAAATTCCAGTATCTGTATACAACACCTCAATCTCAAAAAATAATACATTCTCCCGAGATCTGTCAAGTCAAATTCTCTCATCACAGAACCCTTGAATTGAGAAAGCATATCCTTACTATTCCTTGTAAAGATAAGAGACATGTGAATTCTATGTATATAAAATAGCACACACACAAGTAATAAAATTAATACACTTATCCCAAGTGCAATGTTTCAACCTATAGTATAGGACGAAGTGAGGTTGAATCTAAGGGACTTATGTTTACAAAAACAAGTACTAGCAGACAAGAATATCTCTAGTATTTTTATTTTTGGGAAAACATTAAATTGGGAATGATTAATGATAGGATTAAGTGTATAAATTATGAGTGAAATAGAAAGGAATTAGGGACAAACAATTAGAACTAAGCAGATAATTGGCAAAGATCTAATTTATGAAAAAATTTCCTCTAGGATTGACTTCTCGTTCACTTAACTTGTCTGTAAAATTTAAGAGACTGTTTGGCTTGGAGCAGTCCAAAGATTGTTTGATATTGGACTGCTTGCCATGGAACAGGTCAGATTATTCCTAGGTGTGGAGATGGAGACATAGCAGTGGCGGATCGAGTGGAAAAAAGTTAGGTAAACTGAAAAATTTTATTAATAATAATATTTTTTTCTTCCGTGAATAATTATTTCGTTTGACTTTATTGTCTCAAGATTTAATATTTGACTTAAATTTTAACAAATATAATTTGTTTAACTTAAAAAAAAAATAGAAAATTTAGATTGCAAACTATGATACACACATAA
>JBBYHH010628875.1:0-10472 GCA_038382905.1 Daphne laureola
GGTATCTGTATGTATGTTTACTTTATCGGGAAGTGCCTGCCTGAGGCGGCCTTCTTTCAGAGTATCTGGTCTGAGCTAAGCTCAGTATATTCTGTACTGTTAGATGTTTCTGTTCTGCAGGTTAAGGAAAAGAACAAAAAAGGTACGTACTGTATTCCGCATTCTGTTTACAGGGACCACTAACGTGGGTATCCCACATCTAAGAGTTGCGTAACCATGGGAGACTGTTGCACCGCCACCCTCCGACCCCATGATCGCTTCCCACCGGGCTGTGTTTCAGGGGGTGGTGTGACAATACGGTAGCTATGGATGGGCTCATGATGTAAAGAGCTTCCACACGTTGCTCCTCCCCAATTACCTGGCAAGGGGGAATCAGAGGTCGCTGAGTCATGGTTCAACGAGATGGACCATCTACTTGAGAGGTTGAACCTCTCATTTTCGGAGATGGTATCATTGGCCACCTATTACCTATGCGACAGGGCGTACAATTGGTGGGTAGTATGGGCCACTGCCAAAGGAGCACAGTTCATCCACCGGGGATGACGCGAGATGGGCATGAGGTGGGATGAGCTTTCCCACCTGTTTCACTAGAGATGGATTGGATATGTCTTTCATGACATACGATAGGCATAGTTCCACACACTGGTGTAGGGGAACGTGACCGTCACATACTATGAGTATGATATTAGCCAGCTCGTGAGGTATGTTTCCCACTATCATGGGATGAAGGATAAGAAGGCCAAACGATTCACCACAGGCCTACGTCCTGACATCAGGAAATATGTAGTACCATTTGCCATCACCATCTACCAAGATGCAGTCTAGAAAGCCCGTTTGATTGACGTGGAGGAGGCAGGTGCCAAAGTTACGCCATCCCAGCTACAGACTAGCGGGAGAGGCATAACATAGTCAGGGAAGAGTAGAGGCAGATCGGGTAGATCTGGAAGGAACAGCAAGGGTAAGGGCCCAGCAGTAGCGCCAGTACAGTTCTGTTAGTTATGTGGCAGAGTTCATGGGGGGCCAAATGTCATCGCCAGGCAGGTCAGTGTTTGAGGTGTGGCTCGAATGAACACTGGATCAAAGACTACCCTTTGACACAAGGGCAGGGATTATAAGTACAGCCCTAGTTTCGGCCGAGAGGTCAGTCGAGATTTCATCCACGGGAACACCCAGGGTTCCACCCCAGGGGTCATCCCAACGCATTGCAGGGTCGAGGTAGTGCACAGGGAGTACTGGGAGCTCTACCACTGTGAGTTTAGTTACCACCACCAGTTCATCTAGCACAGCAGCAGGGCCAGCCAGGCCGGGTATTTCAGATAGAGCAGGGCACACCCACTTAACGAGGGGCATTGGCAGGTACACTGGTTCTTAACGATATTTCCATTCTCATACTTTTCGGTACCGATGCATCTATTTTGATTATCTCTTAGACATGCACATTAGCATTACAGTTACTAGTGACATGTATACCTGACATGATTCTGGTGCGCACTATCGGTAGTCAGTACTTGTTTTCAAATGAAATGGTGCTGGGATGTACAGTGACTATCGACAAACACCAGATTCTATCTGATTTCTTAGTGCTTGACACGCCCAAGTATGACATTATTCTTGGCATGAACTGACTGGCCAATAACTCAATTCAGATCGATTGTGCCAAATGACACATCCTACTTGGAGGAAACGCCATACCACTTATTGCTCCGCCTAACGCAGTAATTATCAAGCATAGCATGAAGCTTGTAGTGTTAGACTAGATTCCAGTTATTGATGAGGAGGAATATTTTGAGCTCAACGCCGCTGGAACATAGATGGAGCTGGAGAAGATCCCTTTTGTAAGCTATTTTCTGCAGGTGTTTTCCAAGGAGTTGTCGGGTTGCCACCAGAGAGGGAGATTAAGCTCGAGATACATCTACATTTGGGGTCTACATCTATTTCTATTCCTCCCTATCGCATGCCGATAGTGGAGATGGATGAGCTGAAGAAGCAACTAGATGAGTTTCTTAAGAAGGGATACATTTGACATAGCACATCGCTGTGAGAGCCCCAATATTGTCTGTCAGGAAGAAGGATGGGACACTTTGATTATGCATCAATTATCATCGGTTGAATGTTATCACCATTAAGAACAAGTACCCACTATGAAGGATCGATGACTTATTTGATCAGCTCAGGGGAGCGAAGGTGTTCTCAAAGATTGATCTGAGGTCTCGCTACTTCCAGCTCCACGTGAGGAAAGAAGACATTCCAAAGACCGCATTTCACACCAAGTACGAGTATTTTGAGTTTACTATCATGCCGTTTCATTTGATGAATGCCCTAATGGCGTTTATGGATTTGATGCATCGTGTGTTCAAACTGCATCTAGACTCCTTTGTGGTAGTCTTCATTGATGACATCTTGATTTATTGTCTGGATGAACACTCGCATCAGGAGCACTTGAGAATTGTACTGGAGACACTTTGGAATCACAAGTTGTACGCCAATTTTTTGAAGTGCTACTTTTGGATGCGGGAGGTATCTTTCCTTGGCCACATTATCAGGGAACACGGCTTGTCAGTTGATCCAGAGAAGGCCAGGGCAGTGCAGGACTAGAGGCAGCTAAGGACAGTCAAAGACATACGAAGCTTCCTTAGTTTGGCAGGGTATTATCATTGGTTCATACCAGGATTCTCCATACTGCATCACCACTCCCACAACTGACCAAAAAGGGTCAGGCTTTTGTTTGGTCAGAGTTGTGTAAGAAGGGTTTTTACCAGCTAAAGTGGTTATTGACTAATGCACCAATTCTGATCCTACCCAACCTAACATAACAATATGTCATTTACACTTATGCATCCAGATTGGGTCTGGGTTGTGTTCTTATGCAGGATCAACACATTATTGCTTATGGGTCAAGATAGATGCAACCACATGAGCAGAACTATCCTACACATGATCTTGAATTGGATGTAGTGGTTTACTCCCTAAAATAGTGGAGACACTACCTACTTGGTAACAAGTTTCAGATATTCACCGACCATAACAGTCTCAAATATATGTTTACCAACAAAGAGTTGAACATGAGGCAATGAAGGTGGCTCGAGTAAATGAAGGATTATGACTGCACGATCGAGTACACCACCAGTAAAGGCAACACGATAGTAGATGCATTAAGCAGGATGTATACTGGGGTAGTGAACGGTGGAGATTTTGGTAACAAGACTGAGGAATCAGACATGACCGCTCTATGGCAGAAGTGGCATTAGTGGGAACAGACTCAGATATGCACATTGAGCATTCAGTCTTACTGGCTAGCCAGAGTCCGAGAGGTACAGAGTAGGGACATGGATTTGAAGAAGATCACCGGAGAGGACAGGGTGGCTTTGTGACCATCCTTTGAGTATAGATAGGGGCTACTATACTTCCCAAGATTCTTATATGTACCAGGTGATTTGGCTCTCTAGGAGGAGATTCTGGAGGAGGCGCACTCCAATCAACTGAGCATCCACCTCAGAGGTGAGAAGATATACCATGACCTTCGATCTCACTTTTGGTGGCCGGGGATGCGAAAGTAGATTTCCATCTATGTGGCTAAGTGTGTGACATGTCAGCGGGTAAAGGTAGAGCACCAGAAACCAGCTGATACTTTGCAGACGTTACCCATTCCTGTCAGGAAATGGGGTAACATTACTATGGATTTTCTCACTGGTTTATGTATGATGAGAGCACACTTCTTACCAATATGGATGACAGATCCTTTGGACAAGCTTGCCCAGTTATACATTTAGGAAATCATGAGATTGTATAGAGTGCCAGACTCCATTATGTCTGACAGGGACCCACAATTTATTGTGAGGTTTTGGAGTGCCTTCCATAAGGTATTGAGCACACAGTCTACTTGAGCATGACATATAACCCCCAGACCGATGGGAAGTCAAAAAGGGTTATCCAGATCATTGAGGACATGCTCAGGAGGTATGCACTCGACTTCGTGGGAGAGTGGGACCAGTATTTGCCGCTAATGGAATTCTCATATAATAACAGTTACTAAACCACTATCGGTATGGCACCGTATGCGGACCTGTATGGGCAAAGATGCATGACACCCCATTACTGGTCTAAAACATAAGAGAGGATTAAGATAGGCCCAAAGTCATTAAGGAAACCACAGCAAAGATCAAGCAGATCCAAGTGCGATTGAGGACCTCCAATGACCGGACCACCTCATACGTGAATAAATGATGCAGAGATTTGGAGTTTTAGGTGGGGGACATAGTCTGGCTCAAGGCTGCACCCATCTGGGGGACCGTACGATTTGGAAAACTGGACAAGTTAGCCCTAAGATACATAAGTCCTTATAGGATATTAGAGCGTATCGGCAAGGTTGAATACAGGCTAGCCTTGTCACCTAGCATGTTGGGGGTGCACAATGTCTTTCATGTGAGTATGCTAAAGAAATGCATACTTGATCCTATCTGGACCATACTAGTGGAGGAGATACAGTTAGAACCAGACCTGTCCTACTAGGAGGTACTGATTGCATTCTTAGCGAGGGATACTCGGAGGCTTCGCAGCAGGTTGATCCCAATGATCAAATTACAGTGGTTACATCATTATGATCGGGAGGTAACCTAGGAGACATAGAAGGACTTACGCAAGCGATACCCTGAGGAGTACCAGAGATTGAGGGGATTCTTGGAGGACCAAGAGTCCTAAGGGGGGGAGAATGTTACAGTCACCCCGGATGTACATTTACTTTGGATATTTATTTACCTAGTGGCTCGATTGTAATTCTCCGAGATGTTGTAATTACATGCAAATTCCATGTTAATTAATGCGATTCTATCTCCTAGGAATTTATTTGAACTCAATTCTACAAGACTTAAACATTTTATAATATTCCAGGAATTCCGGGCCATTTTACCAAAATTTGGTTCAGAGGGTAAAATGGTCATTTTAGAAAAATGGGTGAAAACAGCCACTAATCCTAGCAATTAGTGCAGCCAGTTTTTTCTAATGGTGTTAGGGAGATAGTTTGGTTGGAAATATTATTTTATCTAGGCATTGACCTAGGTAATAAAATAACCTAACCTAAGGAGTGATTTATGTATCTTGTCCCTAGCCTAAGAAATAAACAAATACTACCCCTCCCATACACCCACCATAACCGGCCTCACCCTCATCATCTCTATCAAACACTTTCCTCTCAAATGTTCTAAGTGTTCTTCCTGAGTTCATGAACCTTCATACTTGTTCTTGAGCTTCAACCTTAATTCCTTCACTAAGTGCTCTCCAAATTCAAAGGAAAACTTGTTTTCTTGAGTAGTTCTTGAAGAAAGCAAGTTTAGTAGCAAGGAAAACACATTAACTCCTCAATTCTTCAAGTGGCCGAATTTCAAGGGAGTTTTTTAGGGAAGCATTTTCAAGAATTTCTTCAAGGAGAACTTAAGCTAAGCTTGAATAAAGGATGTTTTAAGGTTGGATCAAGTGTTGGAATAGTTTAAGCTCATCTCTCTCTTTCTTTTCCTAGTGGTCGAATTTCTTGAGGAAATTTTGGAAAATCTCTACAAGGAACTCTCTAGATTTTCTTAAGGTAAGCATGTTTATGAAGTATTTATGGAGTGGTATGAAGGATTACAACATGTTTCCATGAAGATTTGATGATTTTATGGATTTATGTTCTTGGTGTTCTTGAGATGATTTTAAGAAAAAAATGTTGTATACTTAAAGTGATGTTTGATTCATGTTATTGGATAGATTTGGAGCATGTTTAATACTTGGATATAAGTTTGAATCATCTTGGAAAATGGAGTTATGTTATGGCCAAATTTATGATGATTTGCCCAAAAGTTGGATTTAAGTTGAAACAAGTTTAAATATGTGTTCTTAGGTAATTTTTGAACATGTTTAATACTTGAAATTAAGTTAAAATTATCATGGAAAGTAGGGTGAGGTTTGGGCCAAATTTAAATGGATGAACAAGTGTTGATGTTCTTTGTTAAATCTTAAAGTATGTTGGTGTTTTGATGATTTTAAGCATGTTTATTGTGGTAGAAAGTTAAAGAGAAGTTTTGGGTTGAAATTTCTTATGGAGGCCGAAAGTTTGAAGGAATTTTGAAGATGATTTTTTTGGAAGAAATTATGATATAAAGTTGGAATAATGTTATTAAGATCATCTAAGGAAGTTGGTAAAAATTTGGAGAAGAAAAATATTTTGGGTGAAAATTTGAGATGAGGCCGAATTGAAGAAGAGATGTTTGTGTAATTAATCATGAATTTTGGGTAAAAAGAATGATTAATTATGGTGAAAATGAGCTAATTAGGTGATTTGGGAAATATTTGTCACTTTTAGAAAATTTGGGACCAAAATGATTTTTTTTGGAAAGGTTGGTATTAAATGGTAATTAGTGACAAATTAAGATTAATTAAGCTCATTTGGAGTTAAATGTTAAATTTGGGCACTTTTGGCCACTTTGGGAAAATTTGAGCCAAATTTAAAATTTGGGGAAAGTTTAAGGACTTGGTAAATAATTATGGGTAAAAGAAGTAAGAATAAGCGTCTTTAAGCTTAAGAATAAAGGTGGAAGCATTTAAATGGTTTTGGAATACTTTATTCTAATTTGGGAAAAGTTACAGATTTTGATAAAGTATAAGGATTAAGTGTTAATTTTGTAAAGTTTGAAGTGATTTTGGGAACATTTCATAAGGTTGGGGTCCAATTGAACATTTGGCCAAAGTTTAGGGACTTGTTGTGTAATTATGGATAAAAGAGTAAAAGTTTAAGTAGAAAGGGTAATACGGTAATTTTAAGCATGGTCGGTCAACTTTACTTAAGGTTGACCGAAAAATGGAAAGTTTGACTAAGAATAAGGTTTTGTACTTAAGGTTGAAAAGTAAGTTCAAAGTCTTACACTTTTAATGGTTACCTAGTGGCGGGCTACCGTGAAATTTTACTAAGAACTACACCGGGCGATATTGCTAGGGTTGTCCAGTAAAGAAATCTACTCTATTGAGGTAAGTGGTTTAACTTTCTTAATATACGTTTTGGGTTTTCTCATGCATATTAGGTTAGTTAATAGCTAGTTCCCGGGTCGAGGGTGGGGCCCGGTGACACCCGGGGCTAGTTACACAGTAGGGTAACAAATTGCAGGATTTTTATCATGGAGGACCAGACTTATGATCTAGATATATTAAGGAAGGGATTTCTAAGGCTTTTAAGGTTGGTCGATCATTGATCGTATGATTTTTATAGGGGATCGTACACCCCTCGCCGGTACCGAGCTCTGTTATATTAGGTTGTATTAGCTGCTAGTACATTGCACGCTAATCCTTTTATGCAAGTGTTTTTAAAATAATAAAACCCGTCATCCTTACCTAACCCTTACTGAGTACGTCTCGACGACTCACCCCCATTATACTCATATTTTTCAGGAGCGTCCTGTTCTCCACCCACGGAGTAGATCCGCAGAGTCAATCACTCATTTTTGGACCCGAGGTATACTACGCTCGTTTATCGGGTTAAGGTTATGTTTTATTGCGGGTAGTCTCGATTGAGATTATTATGGATATCATGTTTATGGGTGAGCACATATATTCTTATTATGGATAATGGTTAACTTTACTTGTCATTAACAGCAGTAGCAGTCTTCTCGAGACGGTAGTCGGAGTCTTGCTGACCTGACCCCTCAACTTTAGTGGTATACTTCTTATTGCTTGTATCGGCTCTGTAGCATGTAGTATGCATGTAGGAAACACTTAGTACATTTTAATGGTTTCTACCAGACTGTATATTTTTGAATTACTCCGGGGAGCTGTTGCCCAACGTAGTGGGCGAGACTCCTTCCTGGCTTATATATGTAGTTGTAACTTGTTGAACTGCCGTGCGATTATCCGTATAACCACTAACGTATTTCAGGTGCATGATTAAGGCAATAAAATGTCTTAAAACTTGAAAACACCTTAGAATAATTGGAAAGTAGTAACTTAGCAGAAAAAATGTTAAGGGTCGGGTTTTGGGTCCGCCGAGCCGAAGTAGAAGGAGTTCTGACGTCGCTGCCACCACCACACGCGCTTCCGCCATAGAGGATAACGGGCGGGGGAGGTGACAACGTGGTATCGGAGCCTAGGTTAGTGCTAGGTATTGTCACCACCACCCCTCACTACACGGCCCGGCGGGAAGCAGACATGGGGTCGGCGGGCCGGCGGTGAGCTAAACGATCACTTCTACATAGCGCAGCTAATAGATGGGTTTCACCCATTACCCAGGCCCCTGTTTACTGCAAAACAAACTCAAAGAAATAAAACCACATAGTGCAATCCTTGTTCCTGCATTTCAATATTCAATACAAATAGAAATACTGAGCTCCGCTCAGACCAGAAACAACCAGAAAAGAGTCTACCCTTTCACTACCGGGTAGAGGCTCTTTAACAGATAAACAATCAGAAAGTTCTCTACAGAACATAGAAATAATTCTCTTCATACTAACCGTATACATTTAATCACATATCCGGAACTACATGTATGCATGTAAGCTACACCTACAGAGCCATCTTCCAATCGGAAACACTACTCAATACCGGAAGTCGAATCTGCCAGATCCTGACACTGTCAATAGTTACTGCTGCTCTTGTTGTAACATAAAACAGGATAAGGTTAACCATTAGTACCATCAGTACACAAGTGCTCACCCAGAAAATCCAAAAAACAATTCATTCAGCTCGTAACCATAACATCTAACGGGATTATCCTTCCAACACCCATAACTCTCAATAACCATAAACATTAACAACACACTTTTCTATTTAAGCTTTTCGTATAATAACCATATACATTAACCGAATAACACTCTAGTTCTCTCTCAACTCACCCCACCCTTTCCTTTCATAACAATGTTCATAACCACCCAGAAGGAGCTATCTATACCTTAAACACACAATCACACTAAGACCGAGCATAATGCCTCACAGTTCACAATCACAAAGCTCCTGAAAAGTAGATAAATGAAAGGGGTGAGTTTCCAAGAGAACTCAGTAAGGGATTAGGTAGAAATAGGCATTTTCTTCACAATATAGCCTGCAATAACAATGTTAGGCAATATACACATATCAGATGTAACAATATCGATGCAATGCAATGCATATATGAAAGACTCCATACAATGAAATGCACATCGACACACATATCCATTCGATTCCACACACCACGACGGCCTCGCTGTGATCCCAGTGTAGAACCACAATAGGAGTCTCCTACACACACTCACAATGCGCATGGTACCAGTGAGGGACTAGGACCCTTAACCGTCATCAATCAATCTCATCACATCGGAGGGTTCATGATCGTGAAGACTCACAAAGCCAGTCCCATCGTGCTCATGGTGATGCATGGAATCCATACCCATCACATCGGAGGGTTCGTGATCGTGGAGACTCACAGAACCAGTCCTTTCATGCTCATGAGGATGCACAGAAACCCTAACCATCACATCGGAGGGTTCATCATCATGAAGACTCACAGAACCAATCCCTTCGTGCTCGTGAGGATGCACGGAAACCATACCATACCATGTCATATACAAGGGTTCGGGTCACTCGGACACACGTAACCATGACATGTTGTGTCACTCCCACTAAGTTCGAGGTCACGAAGACTCAAGAACTGTAACACATTTCTCTATGATCATCGGGTTCGGTGGTCACGAAGACACACAGAATCGTTGCCTTATCCATAACCTGCACACGCCTACCGCTACCATGGAACCAGTCATATACCCCACCACCACTATAAGACTGATCTCAACCAAATGAAATGGCACTAAGAAACCCCTTAATACGTATTTAAAAAGGTTGAACCCTTACCTGCAATAATAGCAGTCCAATCCTTGTTCGATCCTTTTTCGTGTACTACCGGTAATTGTCCTCGGTAGCCTTCACTTGGATGTTCCAGTAACCCACACTAAGACTAAACAATCATATAAACAATACCGAATCAATAACCATCATTTCATTTTTACGCATTCCGACACTTAGACATTTTCCCGTTTTCTGACCATTTCCAGAAAACGCATCAGAATCTTACAAACCTCATCCATTTTATTCTTAACCTTTTTACGCATACAATTTCATCGTTCACTAACAATTTCCATCATTAAACCTTAACTTTCCCTCATTTGAATATTTTGGCTAAAATTCCCAAAATGAGCAATTCTTATCCAATCGCTATACAATTTCATTTATAAGTATAACAACCATACTCAAAGACATCCACAAACAAAGATTTTACTTTCCTTAACAAATTCCAATCATATCCACCATTTTCGGTTTTAGCCCATTTTTTCCAAAACCAACAAAACCTTATCTAAACCTTCTATAACGTCACATACATACTAAATGAACTATTTTAAGGCCATCCATGCCTTAACATTGCAATCTCCCATCATATTTCATCATTTTGCAAAATTGCCCAACGATGAACTTATTCCAATATTCCA
>JBBYHH010628986.1:0-10472 GCA_038382905.1 Daphne laureola
CTCTCTCTTAGTCAATACTCAATGGTCAGACAACCAATTCTAAACCCTTCAGTTCATATTCTCAATTTCTCATTATCTTCTATCGAATTTGAATCCCAAATTCTCATTCCCAATTATCCCTTGCCAGTGACGAACCTCCGCCTTCATCCACCATTCTACTTTGCCGTCGTTGCTGCTGTTACGAACATTCCACCCGTTGATGGCCGTCGTCTACCTGAATCCGACGAGTTTCTTGATCTGGGCCTGCTAATAGGTGTTCATCGATGTAGTCAAACGGCCCCGCCTTGCCGCCTCCGCTGCGCAACGATCATCGTCGAGCTTATTATCAACTGTCAAGGAAGGGGGAAGGCAGAGGGAGAGATCTTTGAATTGTTGTTTGCGGTGGCTTTCCAGATCTGTTTCACTTATCCTTTCATTTCGATTGTATATATGTTGTCATGGATTTGTAGATCTCATTTACTTCATTTGTCTGTGGATTTTGATTGCTTTCTTCCCGTACCACTCTATTCAAGTTCGAGCCATTCGAGCCTAACACGAATAGCCGTCGAGCCGAACTCGAGCCACATTTTTCAAGCTTGATGTGCTCGAGCCGAGCCTAAAATAACCAAGCTCGAGCCAGTACCCCTACTCAAATTAAAATTTCAAATCAAACTCAAATTAATTTCAAATCAAACTCAAATTCGTGATTTGTAAAGTTGAATTCATTTAATATAATTCGAACTTCACATTGGGCTCGAACTTAAATTCACTCGCGAAAGACTTAGGTTAATTTTCCATCCCTATTTGCTACCCATACTTTGCTACCCATACTAACAATTCATGAGTTTTTTATGCAAAAATAGAGCATGTTTGCGCCTTTGCCCCGAATACTCGTCTCCGTCGTCGGGAAGCAAAGGGCACACCTTTGAAGATGCATCACCCTCTCCTCCTCCGCCCCTCCAAAGCAGCCGCTCGCTCGCTCATCTTCCCGCCAAAGACTTCATCTTTGCTTTTTCATTCCTCTCCCAGAGATAAAATCCATGGCGAAGACACCAAACGACAAACTAGGGTCCAATTACACGAACCCGGTTGCTCAATCGGGTCACCGGCGAGAGTGCAGAAGCTCATTGCTTCCCAATCGGATCCTCTACTTGCAAAAGAGATCTTCGATTACGCTTCTCGGGTCCACGGTTTCCGCCATTCATACTCCTCCTACGTCGTTCTCATCCTTAAGCTCGGCCGGTCAAAACACTTCTCGTTCATCGACGGTCTCATCCGCCGCCTCAAGTTCGACGGCTACCCAGTTACCGACAACCTCTTCTCTTACCTTATCAGAGCTTACGCCGACGCCGATTTAACGGAGAAGGCGCATAGAGTATTCTACACCATGCTCGAATTCAACTGCAAGCCTCAGCCCAAACACCTGAATCGCATACTGGAGGTTCTCGTATCGCACCGGAGCCATGTCCGAGAGGCGTTGGAGCTTTTCAAGACATCCCACAAGCACGGAGTTCTCGCGAACACGGAATCTTACAACATTTTGATGCGGACGTTCTGTCTCAATGGAGATTTGAGTATTGCCTACTCACTGTTCAACAAAATGCTTGAGAGAGATGTTTTGCCGAATGTTGAGTCATATAGGATATTAATGCAGGGATTGTGTAGAAAGAGCCAAGTGAACACTGCGGTGGACTTGTTCGAAGATATGTTGAACAAAGGGTTTGTACCTGATTCGTTGAGTTACACAACTTTGCTGAATAGTTTGTGTAGGAAGAAGAAGCTCAGGGAGGCATATAAGCTTTTATGTAGAATGAAGGTTAAAGGTTGCAACCCGGATATCGTGCATTATAATACGGTGATAATGGGATTCTGCAGGGAAGGACGTGCTGAGGATGCTGTTAAGGTTATAGAGGATATGCCTTCGAATGGATGCTTGCCGAATTTGGTGTCTTACAGGACCTTGGTAGCTGGGTTATGTAATCAGGAAATGTTTGATGAGGCAAAAAATTATATGGAGGAAATGCTTTCCAAGGGTTTTTCAACTCATTTTTCACTCTCTCATGCTTTGATCAAGGGCTTCTGCAATGTCGGGAAGATTGATGAAGCTAGTCAAATTCTAGGGGAGATTTTGAAGAATGGGGACACTCCACATGTGGATACGTGGGAAACAATTGTTCCTAGGATTTGCAATGATTATGATAGAGTTTGTGTGGAAGAGAGTTTGAAAGATCTTGTGAAGGTAGAAGCTAATAAAATCAGAAGGAAAGAATTGTTCCGGAGGATAACATAGTTAGGAAAGTTATCTTTGAAGTTCTGAGATAGTTGTATCATATGGGAGATGCATTGTATCTTTGAAACTTTGGAGACTTCTGGATTTTTTCCCCAGATGCTGGCCGGATCGATGAGCATGTTCCTGAGAGTCTTACCAATTCAATGGTGGATGATGTATTTTATGTCTTGCAGAGTTGTCTGCGAAGGGCGATATCAGCATCAAATATCAGTTCTGGGGTTGCGATATTGAGTGGTGCATCTGGTTTGTTAAGCAATGATACAATGAAGCATTGCTACAAAAAGTGAGAGAGCCAAACTATTCTTAGGTTTGTTGGAGTGCAGAAGACTGGGACAGAGATTGCTCCTGCATTAAACAATATGGATGTAAGCAGTGAGTACATCCTAAAGCTAAAACATGAAATAGAAGAGCGGTGTGCTGAGGTAAATTGTATATTTCTGTTTACTTCCCATGTTATTGATATTACTAATTAAATCTTTGCACTCAGTTAGGAAAACAAGGTGTATTACATGTTTTCATCTCTGTGAAAGACAGTTAGTGTCCTAAAAATTCATCTGGAGATGGTGATGGTGATGGTGATAGTTAAAGTTATAAATTTCTACTTCATTTCACAGAGATGAAATTAGGTCTTGTAAGTTATATGCTTATAGTTGGATATTTGTCTTTTTCTTTAATCTGGTGTAGTACTTCACAGAGTTTTCCCCTATTAAGGTACTTCACAGACTGCATTTCCCTTAATCATATTTGCTTTGAAATTAAATCCATGACTGGTAAGTTTTTTAACTGATGTTGCATAATGATATCTTCAGCTATTTGTTTCACTGTCCTCTAATGATATCCTTATTAGGTTTTCTTCCTAAGCTCTTTTGCTTCAGGCATTTCCTGTACCTGCAGATAGGGAAAAAGGTAAAATCTTGCTTGTCTGAGTTTGGTTGATTTGAGCTACACATTCAAGCAACCTCTAAGCTGATTTGGAGCAACTTGCTTGTCTGAGTTGGTTGATCGTTTTTGAAACTTTTTTAACAGATCAGTGCAAATCTTTGGGCTACTCGGCGGCATGCTATCTGAACTTATTACAAGCAGGAGGACCGGAACCGCCACCAGGGCACCGATGGGTATACCATAATATCGAAAAAGAAACGTATCGATTTTGCAGGGAAGGGATAGAGTATTGTATTTGTAGTTGGGAATTAAATGCAAGTATGAAAATGCGATGGGAACATCCCTTTCATATATCGACCCCAATCCCCACATGATGAAGTAGACTTGCAACGTGATGAAGCAGGTTTCATAAGACAGAAAGCAACATCTGATCAGCACAAGAATTTGAAACATGCAACGAGACTACATTGTTGACTGAAACTCCAAGTACTGTTTCTTTTGAACAACGTTACTCAATCGTTCAAACATGTCGTGACTTTTAGTATTTTTATATTAATTAAGATTATCTTCGATCACTAACTTATTTACATAAATTATTATTATTATCTTATTCTTTAGATTTTATGAGTAAATATATGTGTGAGGATAAAAATAGATTAAAATATAACACAAGTGTGAAAAGATTATTTTATTTTAAATATTTTTTTTTTTAATATTATGACAATACGTTTGGAACGGAGGAAGTATTAACTAAATTCATCGACGGGTGTTTGGTGCTTGCTAAGGGTCATCTATGAGGGAAATATTATTCCCGTTTCCAATTAATCTTATATTTATTTTATTTTATTTTTATTTTTAAATTTAATATTTGATCTAAATTTTAATAAAGATAAAATATTTTAAAAAATATATATTTTAAAAATTTATATTTCAAATTATAATATGCATTTAAATTATTTAATTTTAAATATTTATAAAAAAAATATAAATCAAATAATGTAAAAAAAAAAGTAACATTAATGGGAGACCACACCTTTTAGCGGCAATCACTTGAAATAGTACATTACTTTTACCTACGACAACTTACCTTGGTCCTAAGGAATAATCAAAATGTCAAGATTTCAATCCAAGTGCATGTGTAAGTAACCGCTCAAACGAGGTATTATCCACATATGAATTACCAAAAAAAACTACTCAGTTTGAGTGAAATGTTGAGTTACATTTTTTAACTATTTTTTAATGTTAATTGACCGTTAATTTTTTTTGGGTTAATCACTCTATTATCACTAATATTTTTAACACTTTAACACTAAAATTTTGTTTCTTTCATTTCCCTCTATCTAACCGGCTATTCTGTTAGATGTCGTCTGATTGTTGCCGCAATGCAGAGAAGTTCAGACCGCAACAACGCAAGCGAGACAATCACCTCAACGCAGGTGATCTCGGGGCACTTTTTGGCTGTTTTGGAGTATAATTAGCGTAATTATCTATAAATTTTTTAACAGTCAACTAACGTTACGAACGGTAAAAAAAAGTAACTAAAGATTTTATTAACCTCATGAGGGTAACCGAAAGTTTTCGAAAATAGAGGGGACAAATAGAAAAATTTCATTAAACCTTAATAATTTCTTTTATACTCCCTTTATCGCAAACATATTGCCATTACATCAAAATATTTGTCCCAAATGAAATTGCTCTTTCATACTTTATATTTTATTTTAATCCACTTTTACCCTTACATATACACTCACTCGTAAAATCTAGAGAGTGTGTTAGAGGGGTGAGAATGGATCTGGAATGAGGTAATGATGGAAATTTATATAAAATAATTATTTTATTTTATTGAAAGATAATTTTTTTCCAATTTGACTTGGATCGAGTTTTATTGAGTCTCTTTAAAGGGCAGCTCTCTCAGCGGTGTTTTCTTCATACACAAGACTCGAACTCGAGACTTTATTTAAGGAAGAATGAATCTTTTGTCACTCAACTCCAACAACCATTGATTTATATAAAATGAGTTAATAACAAAAAATAATCATACTCTATGCAAAAAAATTAAAAGTGAGGGAGTACTATTTTCTACGATGAAAAGTTATATAAGCTACATTCTTTAGCGGATGAATAATTGTTCTATAGCCTGATTGAAACTGGATTTTCACAAATAAAAAAATATATTCAAAATCAACATGTTCCTGCAATTTATTTTTCATAATTAAACATCGAGTAAAATGCACCGGTGGTCCTATAATTTTAATTGTCATCTTATTAGAGTCCTATTTTAAGTTTTCGTCCTCTTTAAGTTCCGTTTTAAAACTTAAGTTGCATCCATGGTTCTTCCGTCCATTTTTTCCGTTAAAGTTAAAGGATCACCTGGAAAAATGTTAACTTTAATTACTGAATTTAAAAAAAAAACTCTATTTACATCCTAAGTTTTAAAAATGACAATTTAGTCACCCTAAACAATTTTAAACTTAACAATTTCACCCTAAGTTTTTTAAACTTCACCACCACCGGACCACCGTCGATCGCCGGACCTCCGTCGATCGCCAGACTGCCGCCGGACCACCGCCGGTCACCGAAAAACCGTCGGTCGTCGGAAAATTGACAGAACGCTGGACCACCGCCGGATCGCCGGAAAATCGCCGATCGCCGGAAAATATCAGAAAATGCCGGTTGTCGGTAATCGACGATTTTCTGGGAAAACGCCGGTTTCCGGCGACCGGCGATTTTTCGGCGATACTGAAATTTTCCGATATCCGGCAATTTTCCGATGACCGGCAATTTTCCGACGACCAACGACAGTCCGGTGACCGACGTAGGTCCGGCAACCGGTAAAAGTCCAGCGACCGGCAAAGATCCGGCGACCGACGGTGATCCGGTGGTGGTCCGGCGGTGGTGGTGAAGTTTGAAAAATTTATTGTGAAATTGTTAAGTTTAAAATTGTTTAGGATGACTAAATTGTCATTTTTAAAACTTAGGATGTAAATTGAGTTTTTTTTTAAAATTCAGTAGTTAAAATTAACATTTTTCCTAATAAACCGTTAACTTTAACTGACAAAATGGACGGAAGGACCACGATGCAACTTAAATTTTAAAACGGGACTTAAAGATGACGAAAATTTAAAATATGACCTCAATAGGACGACAATTAAAATTATAGAATCACCGGTGTAATTTATTTAATTTCTCTTTATTAGCTACATCATGAATAGGTGGGGAACACTTGAAATGAGTATCTCCATCTGGAATCTCTTCTGCTGAAAATGCTAAATAACAAGGGCAAGTCTCTACTGTAACACTCTCACCAAGCCTTTTTGCTTCCTGTTGAAACATTATGAATTTGGTAATGAACAATTACTCTGATTTCTTCTCCATCAAATCAATAATATTTCACAAAGTACCTTGAGAAGCTCTAAAAGATGAACAACGTGAAGATGAGCTCCTTTTATAGGACCACCAACCCTTGTATCCTTTGTAATAGACAAGAGTTGTTTGATAGCTGCCTCCTCCCTGATATAAAACGAGGCAACTATTGAGTTGGTGAAACAACACCACCATAGCAAATAAACAACTTGCACGAGAGAATCAAACCCCTCATTTTCACCTCACCCACCACCTGTCCCAATTGCCTGATCTTAGTGTGCTTACCAGGAAGATGGCCTTGTCTTGAGATATGTGGTGTATGAAGGAGGATCGCTGCTGTCATTTCCAACTTCCAAGTTCTATTTGGTTTTCTATTCAAACTCTGCATGCACAAGTAAAGGTCTTCCATATTTTTCCAGTGCAGAGAGCCCTTCCTAAAGGTTTTTGCGTGGAGGAGAAAAGCCATAAACTTTATATGATAGCTTGACCAAGAATAATTAGAACTACATATTAAGCTGCCTAAATTCACAGAAGAAAATGGTACACATTCTTTCATCATTGTGAAAAATGGCCTGAGTATTTCATTATTGTTATATAGTAGAACATAGGAATTCTGGGTATAACAATGCAAATAAAACAGTTTTAGGAGCAAACACAAGCTAATATGAAACTTTGAAAGAGTAACAGGAAAACTACTTGTATGCGATTGGTGTTTGTCAAAGGGAAATCATTAATCCCTGAAGGACACATGAAAGACTGCAGAAAGAAATGTGGTTGTCAACTATAAATCATATTTGGAGATTTATCAACAAAATTGATACTCCGTAGTATTTCATTTTTGGTGTGCAGGGCTGGAGGGTTTTTCTCTGCTAGTGTCAAATAGGGTACAAAACCAAATGCTGAAACATGGAGTAATAGGCAATTTCTGAGGGCTGCTATAGAAGACAATAGCAAGTGGAATCCAAAGTCCAAGAGTAAATCCCCAGGTTTCTAAAAGTTCCCCTATTTCTGACTTATCATTGATTATAGCTCTACAATTTACCTTCAAACCAAGAATGCCAGCCAATAGTAGAGCTTCCAGAGCAGATGCATTGAATGCATTTTCTGGAACTAAACCTCCACAGAAACCTGGAAGTGATACAGTCAAAATAATGCATGAAATACTTTCTACAAACAGGGCAAACAGGTTGAGAAAAGTGCATCTCGTTTACAAGAGCGTACCAACGTCAACATAAATCCTTTTCTTTGCAACATCAATCTGCAAAAAGGGTACATCTCAAGTCAATAGAGTCACTGATACTAGTTTACAGATATCAGCAAGTGCGATGAGAACGAAAAAGCTAAACCTATCATCATTAGACAGTTAGCACTGAAAATGCTTTAGGTTTTTTAATATCATAGAATCATTATACTGTTAGAGATATTATCCTAGACAAGCTTGGCAACAATGTACCATATGTCATACTTTGAGCTGAAGAGTTTCTCTCGAAACGGTTGAAGGAAAGCTATTTAACAATGGAAGGTTTATTTCCTACGCGCTTGGGGTGGGACATCTTCTTTGCAGGTTCCTAGCAAGGAGTTTGAGCTAAATGATGATCATCTTGTTTACATGAAACATCCGGTAAATGAATGAACCTTTTTCCTTTAGTAAATTCATACACATTAACTAGATTTTTTTGAAAGCTAGCTCATAACTGGTTTGGTTTGGTTATGGAATAATGTCATTCTACAAATCTGGAAGGGAATAAAACAAAGGATTTACTGTTCTCCGTTTAAGGATGAGAAGAGAAACCACGGGCGAACAAAATGACAAAAAATGAAGAACCAAACAAACAATTCCACTCTTAAAATTGTAATCATTAAAGAATCTGAAAGTTCTAGTTTAATGGCGTCTTGGGCTCAACGTCTCAATCTACATTCCGGGACAGAGAAACATGCAACATTTCATGACTTTCACAGTTAAATCCAAGAAAAAAGCTCAGAAACACAAGATCAGAACAATGATGAGTTAGGTTTAACGTTAAGGATAAGCGGAATTCACCTAAAACGATCAATCGATCCACATTTTCTCACAAAATCCAAAGGAAAATGAGACACATTAATCTAGATGGGCGATACAATTTGACAATCAAAATGAAGAATCCGATACGATGCGTACCTGAAGAAGAATCTGGGAAGATCTGAGAGAACAATGGAGAAGGAGAATCAAAGCCGAGATGAGATGAGAGAGGATCGGTACGAGTCATTGAAAGTAAGGGACGGAGCAGGCTGCAATGGAGTCGTCGGAAGCAACCGACGAATCAACGGCGGACTCCAAGATGATTCAAAACTTAACTCAAAACTTAACTCAAGTATTAAACATGCTAAAAATCCAACCAATAGCATGAATCAAGTATCAAATAATTTTTTTAACATACTTTCATAAAATTTCTCAAGAACATCAATCTTCAAAAATTCTCAAATAATTTAATATTTAAGAAACATTCTATATTCCACACTACTCCAAAACAACATCTTTAACATTTTTACCTTTGCGATTCTTCAAGAAACACTTGTAGGGATTTTTCCAAAATCCTTCCTTTAAATTCGGCCAATACTAGTAAAAAAGAAAGATAAATTCAAAATATTTCCCACTTAATTTCCTCTTAAGCACCACCTTAATTTAAGCTTTAAAACAATTTTACCTTGAATTTTTTTTAAGGATTTCTTGAAGAGATGTTGAGCAATTTCTTTCTCCAAATCTCTTGAACTTTCGGCTACGGCAAGAAAAATAGAGAGAATGAATTTATTAAACTTCCAACTTAAACCTCTTGAAGAAACACTTAGGTAAGCTTCAAAAACCTTTTTATTTGCTTGAGATTTGACGAAGAATAGTTCAAGAACCAAGCTTGAACTTCAAGAAAATGGAGAGGAAGTAATCGACCTTCTCAAGGAAAAATGGGAGGATGAAAACCCTAGCCACCTTTTTCTATCACTCCTTGCTCCTTTGCACCTTGATCCTTCACCAAGCTTGAAGTCTTGAGGTTAATGAAGGTAGTGGATGAATGGATGAAGAGAAAGGAAGAGATGGAAGCAAGCTTTTGGTAAGAAATAAGAGGGAGCCGACGGTTAATTGGAGAGGGAGGAGATGAGTGAAAATGTGTAAGTTAGAAATGAAATGGTAGTATGAATAGGAGCAAGTTTCAGATGGAATGGGAGAGAGAGGAGAGGGATAATCGGTTTCAATGGGGTGGGTGAGGGGTAGGCTAATTGTTTAATCCATAGCTAGGGTATGGAGCATTATCCTTAATTTGCTCACTAGGTTAGTATTATACTACCTAGGTCAAAAAGTCTACCTAGTATAATAATAACCCTAAAAATATCTAATCCCCACCCAATTTGGCTGCCACATTAATTTAGGATTAGGGGCATTTTCATCCTATTTTCTTAAACGACCATTTTGCCATCAGAAACCAAATTTTCCTAAAATGGCCCGGGACTCATATTCCATCTTAAAAGTGTGAAATCCCGTGGAATGCACCTTAAATTAATTCCTGGAACATGAGAATCATTAGAAAACATGTTCCTGCATGTTTAAAACTGAGTCCCAAAAATAGTGAAATTTGACCTCCGGGTAATTTTTCTCGGAAAATTACCATTCGCCAATGGTGACTGTAACATTGTCCCCCCCTTAGGACTCTTGGTCCTCCAAGAGTATCCTAAACTTCAATAACAGAACCATTTCTGATCATCCTTATCAAGGTTCAAACCGCAACCTAAGTGGAATGGAACAATTCCCAAGTCATATCCTGATGAACGGGTCGTTATCCAAACTTCAGATTAACTTCCAATCACAATAGTCATCGATACATCATTGTGACGCAGGTCGATGCTGCAAAATAACCACCTTCTTGTGGTAATAACTAATTCTTAAAAGTTCTTCTCAAACTTATCAATACAACCCTGTTGGACACTTTAT
>JBBYHH010629097.1:0-10472 GCA_038382905.1 Daphne laureola
GTGGCGTGATGTGAGGGGGGACTCCGCAGGAGGAGTGACACGTGGTCCGAGGCCGAGAAAGGTCCACGGTCTCTCGGCTCTCGGACATTTTGAGTCTCGGGTCGATCCTTCCCGAGCGATTAGAACACCAAGCCGGTTAGTCTCTTTCTCGGTTCCCGACATGACCTCGTCAGGTACCGGTGTCGGGTACCGAGATGATTAGTAGGGGTCCACCAATAGTAAAAGTAACATACTACCTCCGTCTCCAAATAATTGATACGTTTCGTTTTTAGCATTTAATATATAATTTTATTTTTTTAACATTTTAATATGTAAAGTCAAAGATTTTCAATGCAAATTATAAATTAGTCATTAGTGTGTCTAATTTATAAATATAATTTTTTTTAATGAATTATTTCTAATACTCTCTCAGTCCCAAACGTATTGTCATAATATCAAAAAAAAAATTGTCCTAAATGACCTATAACTTTAATTATCATCCCATTTTAAGTTTTTGTCCTCTTTAAGTCCCGTTTTAAAACTTAAGTTGCATCCGTGGTCCTTCCGTCTATTTTCTCAGTTAAAATTAACGAATCAGTGGGAAAAATGTTAACTTTAACTATTGAATTTAAAAAAAAAACTCTATTTACATCCTAAGTTCTAAAAATGACAATTTAGTCACCTAAACAATTTTAAATTTAACAATTTCACGCTAAATTTTTCAAACTTCATCACAACCGCCGGACCACCGCCGTTCGCCGGAAAATCGTCGGACCACCGCCGATCATCGAAAAATCACCGGAACGCCGCCGGTTGCCGGAAAATTGTCGGAACGCCGGACCGCATGAAAATCACTGGATGCCAGAAAATCGCAGAATCGCCGAAAAATCGCTGGTTACCGAAAAATCACCGGAAACCTGCATTTTTCCGGCAACCAGTGATTTTCCGGAAAATCGCCGAAAATCGCCGGTTACCGGCAACCGGCGTTTTCCGGAAATCCGGAGACCGGCGATTTTCCGGTGACCGACGGTGGTCTGGCGGTAGTTCGGTGGTGATCCGACGGTTGTGATGAAATTTGAAAAATTTAGGGTGAAATTGTTAAGTTTAAAATTATTTAGGTGACTAAATTGTCATTTTTAAAACTTAAAATGTAAATAGAGTTTTTTTTTTTAAATTCATTACTTAAAGTTAACATTTTTCTCATTGATCCGTTAACTTTAACTGAGAAAATAGACAGAAGGACCACGGATATAACTTAAGTTTTAAAACGGGACTTAAAGTGGACGAAAACTTAAAATGAGACCTCAATAAGACGATAATTAAAGTTATAGGACCACCGGTACACTTTACTGAAATGAAATGGGTTAGGAAGAGTGAGAATAAGTTTAGAAGAGGATAATGATGAAAATTTATGTAAGATGAGTTAGTGACAAAAAAAAAATCTTAATCTATATAAAAAAAATTAAAAGTGACAACACATTTAGAACGGAAGGAGTAATAGTTTGATCCTCCGACAACATTAGAAAAGAAACGTAGCATTTTTTTAGAGATCGAAGGAGTATTAATTAACGGTGAGACACAAACATTCTTATCCTTCATAATTACGTAAAATCTCGAGTTTGAATCTTCTCTATGGAAAGAGCTATCTGTCGAAGAGGTCATTCTAAGTATAACCTGCAATAAATGTTGTTTAAAAAAAAAAAAAAAAAAGCTCCCTTTACTTCCCCTGAACTTGGTAAAATTATATTTTTAGTAGGTAAAAAACACAAATAAATTCTTGAACTATTTAGTTTATCACGGAATAATCATTAAATTTTTTATCCAGCTAAATAAATCACTGAATTTTTGAAATTGTACCAATTTAATCACTGAGTTTCATTTATGATGATCTTTCAGGTAAAAAAATGATACGGATTGAGCATAAAATTAAACCTAAAGCTCTTCTAACTGTTCGATTTAAAAAAAAAATACACGCACGTTAAGAGAATATTACGTCGATTTTCTTTACCCTAATTGCGTTTGACTTTCTCGGTGGTATTCTTTTAACGTGTTTTTCTTAATTGAACGCTTAGAGACACTTTATATTGAATTTATCGCTCAATCCGCATCATTCTTCCGCGTGAAAGATCATCAGAGTTCAGACTCGGTGACTAAATTGATACAATTACAAACGTTTAATGGTTTATTCGACTAGATAAAAAATTTAATGGTCATTTCATGATAAATTGAAAAGTTCAGGGGGGTTTTGTTTTTGTACTTTTTGCCTTCTTAGTATAAGATTTTAATGAAACTTGCAAGTTGACCCCACAAATTGAAAAGTTTACCAAGATTAGATTAACGGATAGCAAAGAGATCATGTTGCTAAGGCTCCTGGTAGTGGTGGTGCTGGGCCAGCGATGTATATGGTTTGTTGAGCATGATTTGCAGCTAAAGGGGAATCACATTCACTTATATAATGATGAGACATTAATGGAGTTGCTTTATTTACTAGTACTGTAGAATAAATAATAAAGGGGTTGGTTAATTTTCACCTTTTCCCTATATCATTTGTTTCCAAGTGAAAGTAGCTACTTTTGCAATTTGATGTGCTTGTGGTCTAAGGAATATATTCAGACCGGGAAATGAGTCTTTTTTATTGATCGGGAAACTTTAGAAAAGTTCTCCTGAAGTTTTGTACTATTATCAACACTCGTCCCTGCCTTTCTCTGGAAATGTATATAAAATAGCACCCCATAACTCATGCGCTCGATACCCCCACAAATATATTACTATTCGCTTAATTATTCATTTGCTCAAATGGTCGAATACTAGGTATACGGCAAGTAAATTACACTTACAGGTCTTCGAATTTACATTAAGGATTTTCTTTTATATTTCAATATTTTATTTGAAATTTATAGCTAAGAAGAATCATTTTGATCTTCTTCTTAATTGATAAAAATGGTCAACACCCCCTATTAAATCTAAGAATTAGTTCAAATACAAGTGAAGTTTTGTCAATAATGAATGAATATGGATCCAACACATATTTCTTCAAGAGAAAGTAACCTTAAATTTAGATAAACTTGATCAAAACCTTTGAACAAGAGTTGAGTGAGAAAATGTAGAGAATAAAAAAGAGAACTTTTTTCAAATCAAAGTATAATCTTGATATAAAATATGTCTTTCTTTCATGCTCTCACATGCTCCTTTATATAGGAGTTGAAGACAAGGGACAATGTAGTAACTTTCATTTTTCACACACTTCACAAGTAATGAAAGAAAATAAAAATAATACTAAAATAATTCTTAAACTAATTACAAGAATTAAAACTAGCATCTATGACTATTGAAGACCAAAGATTGGTTAGTTTAATAGTGAAAATAGTTATTGGTATATTAAAACATCAAGAAGTGAAACTATTGCATTCATGGGTGGTCAGGTAAGGAGATGGTCGGTCCATGGCTACTTGATACCGGTTTGGGATCGGTCACCATTTATGTTGAAAAAATGTCTCTTTCCTCAACTTCTTCCATCTTGTCACTTAGGTCCTTTATGTTTTTAAAAAGACTAATTTCTTCATTTTTAAGAACGATAAGAAAATTTGGGTCACTCTTCTTTTATATTCATTGGACTTGGCTCTTGAATCCTTAAAATTCAAGGAAGTTGCAAATACATCACTAAAATCCAATTTCATAGCACATTGACAAATAAACCCTCATAGAAGTTAGAATCGATTGTTCTTATTTCATTCGATATAAGCATTGACCTAGCTAGCAAAGAAACTTTTGAATTCTCAAGATGTACGGTAGCCTCTTAATTTTGAGCACCGGGTGGAGAAAAAACTTAAACATAGTATAAAAAGGCACGCCTTTAGGTGAAATGTTAAAGTTTGAGGACTGTGTCAGCTGCACAAATTAAATAAGTTCTTTTGCCCCCAAATGGATGGATCTTGTTCTGTGTGTGCGCACGTAAGGTGAAGCATTCTTGAACCTGATTATACTCCACAAATATTGCAAGATACCGGGAAAGTGTTTATGTTCTTCATTTTTAGATGTGTTTTTTGGGCAGGGAATTCTACGGTACTCACTTGATAATTGTGAGTACCAGTACCTATAAATTTAAAAAATTAAAAAATAAATATTTTATTTATATAAAAAATAGTTTTTTGATTAATTTATTATTTGTTTAATTATTATAAGTTTTTTCAAGTTAAAATTTAGAATTAAAAATGATGTAATTAAATTTTTTTATACATCGGTAAAAACGGTAATTTGGTAAATTGACGATTATGCCAGTTTCGTCGCTAAAATAAAATAACGTAATTTCTTCAATTTTTTATAAGATTTATTAATCGAAAATGGATATAACAACTCTGAAGGTAATAAACTAACCATACAACTTTTTTTTAAATAAAAAAATATATTAATAAGTTTAATTTTTAAACGGTTGGTATCGGTACCCATGATATTTGTTGGATACCGGAGGGTGGCCTCAACTTCCAACTGATCAATTTTTTTTTTTTGGATACAAAGAGATTATGGTTGAGGATACCGGAGGCTCGAACTCGATACCTCTACAAATATCCTAAGGAGCATGACCACTAGATTAAATGCTGAGGATCTGATCATTCTAATTAACCAGTTGAATTAATAGGGTATATTAGAATGAACACAATTTTGCTTCAACCCAGAGTGGAGGGAACTCCTTATTCCTGCATATGTGGCATGATGTTATTGGTTCGTGCTACCACTATTAATTACGAGACTGCCACTATTTATTATGAGATGTAGCAATTCGTAATTAATTAGGGTATCAATAACCAATAACATCATACCATATATATGAGAATGAAGAGTTTCCTCTATATGGGTTGGAGTAAAATTTTATTCTATTATAATTTAGAAGCTAGCTGGCCACCACCAATATTCATCCAACCTTTAAAACAAAAGAGATATGGAAGTCCCTTTTTTTTCTTTTTCTTTCTTCAATTGAAAATTATTTTTCAATTTCATTTGGATCGAGCATGATTGAATATCTTTGAGAGCCATCTCTCTCATCAATATTTTCTCTATAAAGAAGATTAGAACTCAAAACATTGCTTAAGGAATAATGAGTTGTTTACCACTCACTCAAAACTGTTGATAAAGATATATGAAAGTTGGCCTCCGACAACAACAATCGGACCCAATTTCATAACTATCTATACAAATCACTCCTCTTTTTTTTTCTTTTTTGTTCAGTATTTTCTTTCGCTTTTCCACAGTTTTTTTCTTGGGTTGCTTTACGGTGCATTTATGCACATTATAAGCGCTTAAGAGATACTAAAATTTACGGACCATGCCATTCATATCCGGCTTCTCCGTGTCACTCTTTCTTCTCTTGAATATCTACAAGCTTCACCTCCTTCGAGAGATTGATCCGAGCGGGACTAGATCACCGTCATTCCCTCGCAGCTTCCTCCACGGTGGTGCTTCAGGAGGAAATCGGAAGTTGGTCAGGTCCGAACAATTCAATGTCGCCTATGGAGAATATAGTTTCACTGATATTGATTCTTGCATCTTCCACAATGAAACCGATGAATAGGAAGTCCCATTGTTTCACTTTGAAAAACCAGGGTAGAACGTTGATCGATTGAGAGTTTGGTGCAGGGAAAGAGACAACCGGGAAACTTGTCTGTTAATTTTTTATTCTTTAAGAATGGAAGCAGTAAAAGGAGAAGACATGCTCTCATTGAAGTATTAAATGGGCTAAATAATTATATCAGTCCCCTGTTTGGTTTGAATTGAGTAGATCTATGTCAAGAATCATAAGAAAAATACAAAAGAGAACATAAGATAACGTTTAGAAATTTAATGATCCGCTATAGGAATTTTGTGCTCCGTTGTAAAAATAAATGATCCAGTAGTAACACAATCGTGATTCTATAGTAGACGAGTAATGATCTATGGTAGAAAAGTTGTGATCTGGTATTAGAAAATTAATGATCATGTAACATGAATTTCACGATAATTGTAATTCATAAATGTTGTAATGAAATATGATGATCATTGATATGAAGTTCACAATCCGAATAGCAGTTTTATAATTAATTCAGATGAACAGTAAAAAAACATGTCAACGTCTGAAGGGATTACGAAAAAAATATCAAAACATATGACATATAGATCTCATTCTCTTAGTCTTATTTTATTCTTTTCATTTAAAAAAATTATTTATAATTTTTAATCAATGAATAAAAAGATTTACATTTTTTTAGAGAATACAAAAAGGAAAATGGCACATTCGTAATTCCATTAAGAACTTCAACACATAACATATAACATATAGGAAATTCTATGCTACCAACCTTGATATTGTGGATATCGGTACCTAGAAGCTTAAAAATTGAAAAATAAATATTTTATTTACGTAAAAAAAGAGTTTTTGATTAGTTTATTAATATTAGTTTAATTATTAAAAGCTTTTTCAAGCTAAAATTTAAGATTAAAATGATGTAATTAAGTTTTTTTTTTACATCAGTAAAAATAATGATTTGGTAAATTGGTGATTACGCCAGTTTCGTCACTAAATTAAAATAATGTAATTTCTTTATTTTTTTACAAGATTTGTTAATCAAAAATGAATATAATAACTTTAAAGGTAATAAATTAATCATATAATTTTTTTAAAATAAAAATAAAATTAATAATATTATTTTTTTAAATGATTAGTACCAATATTTAAGATATTCGTTGGATACCGGAGGGTGGTCCTGAAAGTTGGAACAAGTTTAGATAAACAATAAGGTTGACTTGGAAACAATAAATCTGGAGTTTGGAAGCCAACCCAACCAAGTTTCATGCATGAAGATCCGATAATAATTATAAATTCCCTCATTTTTTTCTTTAAAAAAAATTATAATAACTTGCCATCTTCTATTGAAAATGCTCCACTACTTGACGTGCTATGCATACTTTTCCACATATTCCTTTCATTCTAAAATAATCTAATCTAATCGATTCAATTCATTTTTACATGTATTCCATACTTTTTTTCTTAGCATTTTGAGAACCAAAAAAAAAAGTATAAATGTTCGAACAATAAAAAAAATCCTTTCTATGTATAATTATTATATTTGATTTTCAATTTTTTATTAAAAAAAAAATTCTCAAAAAAATCAAAAAAAATATTTCTAAAAATTAAATATATTGATTTGTCTTATATATATTACTTAAATTTATATCTTAAAATGTAAAAGAAAAAATATATATAAATTAAATATTAAAAAAAAATATAATTATTAAAGAAGAACGAAGGGAGTAATAGTTTAACAAATCAATTATAGGAAGTCGAACAGATTGGTATGATTGATTTCCACTGCTCGAAATTCTGTCGGGTTATTGGAATTATTGGATCGAGAAAGGGAACTCCTTTCGTAAAATAATGAGTTAATATAACTTCCTATATGCGGAAAAAAATTCGGCGAAGGCTCCTCCCTTCTCGTCGCTAGGATTATCGTCGTCAAGTTTTTTGGCATGTAAGTTTTTGGTGCTGCGTCACCGCCATCCTGCTGCCGCGCCGTCCACTGAGTCCTCATCATTTGCTGTTCCCAACCGGCGCTTCCCTCCACAATTTTCACTCACCGCCTGAGCCCTGCTCCCATTCCCACCGATGGACTCGCTAGATGCCCACCTTGGCCTCAAACTCTCACTGGAGGAGGAGGAGCCCATCCGGCCACTCATACCATCCAAGACGGTGATGGACCCTCCCCCAATTCTGGTCGGGCGTGTCTTGTGTCCTCGGATCGCACGACTAGATTTCCTTACAACGGCGATGGCTCGTGCATGACCCAAAAACATCAAGTTTCGGGTGTGTGATGCCTCTACTCCCCAGATATCAACTCCTCAGGCTATCTGGGAGATGGTCGAGAAGAATTTGCATGGTCCGGGGGAATCCGAACCTCCGGCCGAGTTTTGAGCCTCGGTCGGTTCTTATGTTGTAATAGGGCCAGACATTTATCTTTCTTGTTTTTCCCCTGCTAGACCCTTTTTAGCTTTAGCTTCTTGTTGCTTTTCATTTTTTTTTTTGGTTACACTTATGCTATGTGGTGGTGGAATTTCTTCACATGTCCTTCAAGTCTACCCATTCAGGAGCGCATAGCTGTGGTGAGTCGGTACTATTAAACTTCTTTGAGCGAGTATTCTAGGAGTGTCGAAGCATGCATCACGACTGTTGTTCCGCCATTGCGCATATGACATCAGTCCCGAAAAGGTTATCTGTCTGAATGGGTAGGATGAAAGTTTCTAATAAGAAACTTCACTATTACACCAGTTCTTGGTGTTGTTTTAAGCCTTCATGGCTATGTTGTCGCTCTCACTAAGCCCAGCTTAGTCAACTCTGTTTGGTTCTTGACTTATTTTATTTAATAAAATAAGCTTCCCACGTTTAAAAAAAAAACGAGAAAGGCTAAAAAGTGATAGGAATTAGAAGAAAAGTTAATATTAGAGGAGGAGAATAATAAAAAACGCAAGAGAAAGAGCAGGACGTGTTCATTTTTTTTTTATTATACGAAAAACGGGTTGCTATTATTTCAAGAAAAATAATACAAGCCAAAGTTTAACATAGCGAAAGAGAAACACTTAAACCAAACATTAAAAAGAGAAATAATGAATGAGTGACAACACTCCACTAAGGTAAAATAAACAATACTAAAGCATGCTAGAGCCAAGAGCAGGACCACCCGGGTAGCGATCCACCACCTAAAAAGACTATTGAGAAGCCGAACATATGCACATAATGCCATAGTGAAGTAATATAGATACTCGATCTCGAACGTGGCAGACCAAACAGGTTCCCAAAGAACCCAATACCATCTCACTATGCGCAGTGGCAAATCCAATGATATAGGAGTGGTGTCCATGGACACAGGGTGGTGTTTCACCAAGTGTGTAAGATGGTGTTTCAAGAAGATGTCCCGAAACGTATCTCTGGCTTTGAATAGGGATTTGATCATAACAGATGCGGTCTTTGGTTTTATCACTGTCCAGGAATCTGCTCCTTGGATATAGAAGGTATGAACCTAGATGACCCATAAGATTTCCTTATCTGTCAATACCCTCCAGATCTTCTTAGCTTGAAAAGCTAAATTCCATCCAACTAGTCCATAAATACCAAGACCTCCTTGGTTTTTTAGGACACATACTTTCTTCCAAGCTATTAAGGCTTTGTGAGAGTCAACATAACCACCCCACATAAAGCTCCTGCATCTCTGTTCTATATATTCTATGACACACTTGGGGATATGAAAAATAGATGACCAGTAGTTTTGAACACTAAAAGCCACTATTTTGATGAGTTGCAGTCTTCGTACATAAGATACGAATTTGCACGACCAGCCATTGAGAAGATCTAGAATTTTGTCAATCAAAGGCTGACATTGCTTGACTGTCAGATGTACACTGTCTAGGGGAACTCCTAGATATTTCATAGGTAGAGTGCCTTTTTGCACCCAAAGAGTGTGTAAAATGTTACTGGTAGTTTCGTGGTTGACTCCAGCTATGTATGCATGACTTTTCTGAGCATTGATGTGTAATCCTGATACAGCTGAAAAATGGCTAAGAGCTTTCCTAATTGTTGATGTTGATTTCACCGAGGCATGGGCAAATAGGAGGAGGTCGTCAGCACATAGGAGATGTGTAATCTTGAGAGGATGATATTTTATATACCATTCTCCAAACATGCTTCCGAGAAAGATAATCCATGACGATGAAAAAAAGATAGGAGGATATATGATCACCTTGTCTGACTCCTTTAGTGCTTTGGAAGAAGCCTGAGAGGGTGCCATTGATGTTAATGGTATACCATAGAGATTTTACACACATCATGATAATTTTGACAAACTGAGGAGGAAATCTGAGCTAGCCCAAGTGGCTCTGGAGAAAAGTCTAAGAAATGGAGTCATATGCCTTCTTGATGTCCACTTTAATCGTCATGCGGAGAGAGATACATTTTCTGTTATACCCTCTGATAATTTCCTGTATGAGGCATACACTATCCACTTTCTGTCTTCCTTTAACAAAACATGCTTGTGCTGCATTGATGATCTTCGGAAGGATACTTGAAGTCTTATTTCTAGGACTTTGGACAGGATCTTATGGACCACATTGCAACAAGAGATTGTTCTGAACTCTGAAATTCTTGAGGCATTGAACTTCTTTGGAATACGATGGATAACCGTTCACTACTAGAAAATCTGTCAAAATCAAAGGCCAGTACCAACGGGCTTACCCATTGGAATGAGACATTTGGTATTTGCATCGTTGGTATGATGCATACCAACGGGCTGACTCGTTGGTTAATTTTATTATACCAACGGGCTGACTCGTTGGAACCCAAATCCGATGACCGGAATAATGAAACCAACGAGTGAGCCGGTTGGTACTTACCAACTGGCTAACCCGTTGATATACGTACATTGGTGTTTTTACCAACGGGTTGACCCGTTGGTACTGTAAATAAATCATACTACCAA
>JBBYHH010629207.1:0-10472 GCA_038382905.1 Daphne laureola
GTCCCAAAATGGTGAGTCACAATGCTTTTCAAGTTACCAAATGCTTTAACTTGTTACTAATTTACATTACCTTCCTTTGAAGGTAAGTACTTTACCTTCCTTGGAAGGTAATCCTTCCTTACCAAGCAAGCCAAAATGGGCTTCCCATTTGGGCCAAAAATGGGCCAGCTCAAAGCCCTAGGTCCAATGCAATGTCACCCGTCAAATTTCTAAAGTTGATCGTTTTGTCATCCCGAGCCAATTTTTGTCAAAATATCCCGGAACTCGTAAATCGTTGTAACTTGCCAAAGTCCCATGAAATGTAATTAGAATTATACCCCGGAATGTGGAATTTAATTATAAGCATGTTTCATTATAACACAAAATGTGTCCCGGTAATATACAGATCAGAATTCCTGCAAAAATGCCTCTAAAAATAAATACATTCCGGTGTGGGTGTAACACTGGGCGTCGGTGGCTCGTTTCTCTGCAGATGCTGGCGCCTCTGGCTGAGCGCGCTAACAAAAAGCGTGAGCGTCAACCTTCACGGCCGCCAACACCTCACTCTGGACGACATTCTCCAAGGCCTACTATTTTGGCACTCCCGCCTGCTGGATAAAGCATTCACAGAACCTGTTTAGCAGGTCATTCTTCTGAATGTCTTGGAGTTACACGGGTTCCTTCTCCTTTTTGCGAAAAACGCACCAACTCTCAAGCTGCTCAACGCTCTAGGTGAGGCACTGATTCTCAGCCTGTGTAGCGGCCAATTGAGTTTGGAGGGTAGCATGCTCGTCCCTGAGCCCTTGCAAGTCCTTCACTTGGGCAGTATCGCGGATGTTAGCAAACTTCAAAAGTTTGTTAAATTGGTTAGCCGCTGCATACCCCCTTACCGCCACCTGAAGCAGAAGGAAAATCAAAATCAGGTACCAAAAATGGATAAACACGATTCAAAGTAACCTCACTAACCCTTAAGTGCAAGATCGTAGCTTCTGCGAAGCCCTGGCCTAGGGAGTCCAGCGTCCTTTAGGCCAAGTTGCGGTCATAAAAAGTACGAAGGCCCTCCAGACATGACAACAAAGTGTTGTCCCCTCCTTCAAGAGTGATGAATTGTTCGAAAGGAGGAACACCGGCTCCCAAGCCTCCACGATAACCCTGCCCTCACGTGAAAACACTTCCTACCTCGTGTTCTCGCGGGTAGCCTTTAGAGCGACCATACACGCAGCCACCTTAGCCTCTCGCGACCTCAACCGTCTCTGCTCCAAGAAGTACGACAGGACACCAGCCTCCTACAACTTTGACCTAGGGCACAAGACATCAATGATATGCCGACGGCCTGCGAACCAATCATCCTCACCTACATAATAACAAATTAACCCACCATTACCATCCACACCAAAAACTAGAGAAGTGTGCAGGCACGCGCCACCATACAAACACTTACCGCAGAAGTCCCTGTCGCATCGCTGACAAGTACTTCGACATGAAGGCCAACTTCTTGCACCATGGTCCGTGCCACCACCAATGATGTAGACACCTCACATGGCTTCCCCCAGCCTGTACAAGCACAGTCCTCGAGCCGCTGGTACAAACAAGCCGATCAATCCAGAACCGCGACCTCAACGTTAACTCCCCCAAGATGGATAGCAGCAACCCCTCTAGAATGTTGTCACCACCATCCACACCCACACATGCAGAAACATCCATCATAGGCACAAGGATAGGCTCTGAAGCAGGTGGGGACCTTACAGCCTAGACTATTTCAGGGAACAACCGCGGCACAGGAACCTGAACAACACCTCTCACTTTCTGCGAGGCACCAACCTTAGCTAACCTTTGCGCTAAGAGTAGTGCACCCGTAGAAAGCTTCAGGGGCCTTGATGGCGGTGAGGTGGGATTTGGTGAAGGTGAAGCAGCCTCCAACCCAGCCCCGACCTATGTAGAGGCCAACAGCCCGGTGGCTCTAGGAGATAAAGAAGACACCCTACCGCAAACACTAACGGACGCTCCAGAGGCATACGCTGTAATGATGGCTTGTACGAGCTCACTACCCAACGAGCTCCCCCGCACAAGCGATGCTTGCTACTTTGGCTATGCGAGCAGACATGGCCTACGCAGGCTGTATACCCCCAGCACTCAAAGGGACATCGGCGCCGCGAACAAGAGAGGACAACCGTGCCTCACCTACCCCTATCAACTTTACGTCCTCAAGTAGAAGGGGTGCCTTTATAATTTTCAGAGCCACCACGCGGTGACCCTACACTGACGTAGCAACCCTAAATGATGAAGCCTTCTCTTTTATTCTCTTGGCTTCAGCCTACAGGGGCACGGCTGCACCAATCGCGGAGCGCTTCTTCGGAGACTTACTATCCCTCAAATACCTGGTGGCCCCTGGAAGCCCCTCAGCATGCGCACACTCCAGGTGTACCCTTAATACGGTGCGTGCAAACAGCCTAGCCCTATCCAACTTGGATTCACCACGCGGTGGATCATCTACAAAAACACAACGTCAGATGCTACACAACTAATGCCAAGGAAGATTCGATAAGTCAATTACCCCTAGGCCCCTCGAGTGCAGCATATAAAGCGTCAATGATGGCTCCGTACTGCGCTGGGCCCCACCCCTCTTGTGGAGGAGCTACAGTTGCATCCACAAGGTGCGTCATGCTAAGCCGGCCCAACGCACGACCACTTCATCCAGCCGGTCCAACTCAAAGGGGAACATCCCATCACAAGCATGCCATGCAAAGACATCTTCCAACCATGAGAGAAGAGTCATATATGCCTGCCACATCTAGACCTCGTGATGCAAGACAGGCCTCCCAGCCTCTACGTGCGCAGGTCCATTCTTCATTACAATAGGGAACTTCCACTCTGGTTGCCGCGCAATAAAGAAATAGTATTTGGGCCAATCATAGAACGACTGAAGCGGCACCAAGAAATTGATGTAGTTGTTACCCCCAACATTGATGGGGGTAACATGAAAGCAATGTCCTCTAGATCACAAGTCAAGGTGGTAAAAGCGTAGGAAAACCTCTATGAAAGCAGGGACTTCGGCCATCTTGCACGCCATAGTGTACACAACAATCTGACGAAACACATTCGGCCCCAACTGCGAGGACGGAACCCTTCACCAAAAACAGAGGTCTTGGACTATCTGGGGGATGGACATTTGAAGCCCCGCGAGAAGTTATGCTGGGAAAAGGTACATGACCTCCTTCTTTATGTTCTCCGCCATCACCTCCAACCCGATGGATCAGAGAATGTCCTGTCTGGTCAACCGGGCGTCAACCACCTCACCAGGCCAGAATTACTTACTGACCTCGCTACCAAGCTTCTCGCCGGTCAGAGCAGTATGCTCTAGAGGATGAACGATGGCACACGAAGCCTCTCTATATGCCATAATCTGCAAGATACTCACAAAACAAGAAAATTATCTACCAACACCACTCAGGCATTTTGACAAACACTTGTAGTGCAATCCTCGCATGCCCTTACCAATGATGAACCAATAACAAAGAGAATGATGATGCCAAAGAGACGTGTAAGAAGCCAGAAAATGCAAAAAATATGACGCCAAGAAGGAAGCTAAACAGTCATGCATAATTAGAGTTAAGAGAATGAAAAGCCTGATAGTGATGCCTTTTCAAGATTCACCGTGATTCAAAAATAAAATGACGCAAAACCGAACCAACGCAGAGTCTACACCTTATACGTGTCATCACGAGCAACGACTATAATGGTGTTGGCGGAGAACTGTGCATAGGGAAAGATCTGCTACAACATAAAATAAGGGTTTCTCCACTACGGGACGGAGTACAGGACCCTACCCATACTCCGTCTGCGGAGGGGGGGGCTCCTTGGTAGACTATACAAGCATGCTCTCGCCAAGGCCTCATGAAATGCCCGCGATGCCACACCATCGCAAATGGAGTATGCACGTTAGGGAACCCGCAAGGCAATTCCATCACACGGAAATCCCTTGGACATGATATTTCATTAAGGCAGTTGACCGACTGGCGATGAAAACCTCACGACTACCCCATCTGGATGTAACCATCACATTCTTCATTTCACCTCTCCACCACCGCCCACAAGCTGGCAACATGGGATAACCTCCCACCATCTCAGATCATGGGACAAGTAACCGCCAGGTCACTTCCCTATATAAGAAAGATGCCCCGGTGAAATAAAGGTATGATATTCTCTCTGAGCCTTCTCTGAATCCCTCCTGCACCTCACTGACTTGAGCGTCAAAGTTTGTCCCCGAGGTCACAACCTCGGGCTCTTTGCAGGTTTGGAGGTTTATCAAGGGAGAGTATCAACAACACCAAGTTAGAGCATCTGAGAGCTGCATATTCCGAATATTAGTTATAGATTGGGAACCAATTGTTTTTTTGTTTCTGGTGTTTCCTTTTTCATTTTGATTTTGTATTTGAAACTTTAAGTTCCAATGAGATTAAGTAGCTGCATGCTCCGGTACCAAAAAAACCCAATTTATAGTTTTTTTATTTAATTAAAATAATTTTTTTATTTTTTAACATACTACTTCATATTTTTATATGTTGACATTTTATTTTCTAGAACATTGGAGTTTTCTTTTCTGCTCATCGTCTCCCATCACTTAATTATCTTTAAATTAACCTTTGATTTTAACACATGAGTTAAGAAAGAGACACATGTCAATTTTTTATAGGTGGAGGATGGAAGGGAGGAGAGGAATGGAGGGGAGGATATGGACTCGAATTAGCCCACACCTAGAGCATTTGTACATACTACACCACAAATTGATCGATATTATTCAATTTAGATAGGAAAATATTTTCCTTCTACCCTTGGAGGAAAGTGTTTCAACTTATATACATGACATGTTATTAGTGGTGGGTACCACCACTAATAATTACGAGACTATCACTCTCGTAATTAATAGTGGCAGTCTTGTAATAAATAGTGGATGCACCAACCAATAACATCATGTCACATATATAGATTGGAGGTAAATATTGTCCATTTATATATTAAGTTGTAACGCATTCTTTGGATTGTGATAATTATGGGCCTAACCCAACCGAACTCCATCCCACTAAATCCGGACCCGGACAAAGCCTCGCCCAATCCTACCAAGTCAACTTCCTGCACAATGATGCATCCATCCGTTATGGAAAGGGAGTTAATAGGATAACTCCTATTAACTCTCCATAATGACATTCCTATCTCTATCACACAACTCTTATATAAACACTGTCACATCTACTCTTTAGGTATCTTCTACAGTCTACATTCTCTCATATTATCTAGACCTACCAAACTGACTTGAGCGTTAGAGGAGGTCCATGGGGTCCAAATCCCTGGTAATCCCTAATGCATTCTTCTTGCAAGAACCCCATTATCGGATTAGATCTTCACCAGCATCGGGTTCTCCCTCTTGATAACGAATTTCTATCATATTGTTTTAGTGAATTATTTCAATTAGCATGTCACTGCACTATAGCTTATTTTCTTTCTTCTATTCGGTATGCTTCTTTACCTTGTTGGAGTTGGGGTGGAGCTTCTAGCTCAAAAATTTGTAGGAGGGGTGGAATGATATATATACCCTAGATTTCCAGCTTCGATGGTGAGATTAGGGGGTGAAACCCTAAATATACGATAGCCTTTTTAGAGTAGGGGTGGAACTCTATAATTGTTAGTGGAATAACATAGACCATTAGTCTAGTTCATCACAAATTATAGAAATAAATCATGATGTGTGTTTGCTCATCCCTGAGAGTTGCTAGTACCAGAGTTGTGTGTTTTCGACCCATGTGGTCTATTTGCTCTGTAGATTTTGTAGCCCTTGGAGGAGACTTGCAGTCTCAAAGAAGCTTTTCAAAAAGTGGATGGCTCATTTGCAAGTGATTGGAAACTTGAGGAGCTTCGAGTTCAAGTACTCATCTCGATTTTGTGAGCCATTTGTGTCACCACATCCAGAGGGCCCTAAATGTCAGTATATAATAATTTGAGGGGTTGAAGTGGATTAAACCCTTAAAATTCTTTATTATAGGTGCGTGAGTGACTGTAATAAACATTTTTTAAAAGGTTTGGGCCTAATCCTTGATGTTTGGAAACTTGAGTGACTCATTGGTCATTTTGAGTATTTGGAGTTGATGTATTTGCAAGGAAGTAGAATTTGATCCCTCAAATGTCTCAGTTTGCAGAGACGAGGGTCTATAGTGTGGAAATCGACAAAACAATTTTGTCTTCTATGGAAGTGTGTTTGTCCGAAACGTACGAGAGATTTGCAAACATCAACAAATTTGGAGGATCATAGTCGTGTGGAGTCAAATTTTCAGATATTAGTGTAAGAAAATAATTCAGGGGACTCAAAATATCCCAATGTAACCATTCAAGGTCTCGAATGAGATTGACCCAAAGATTCCTGTGTTGAAAGGTCATGGAAGTGTGAAAGAACCCATAGGGGTGTGTCTGTCAAAACTTGGGAATTTAGATGACCCAAAATTAAGTAGAATAGTAAAATTAGGCGCAAATGTATGGTGAAAAATGGTTGGTCCTCGAGTATCTCTTTTAAATAGAGATGAGGGCTCTCAGTGGGTAAACCCACAAAATAATTAGCCTTTTTCAACTATTTGTCGACTCTAGCAACAGTTTCAGCGTCAAAAACTTATCTTTTAGCGCTCGACTAGTTTGTTGGGTGAAGAAGTGGAATGGCCATCGGCTGTGATCAACGGTGGGCAGATGGCTCGGTTGGAGCAGGATTGATCTGTGAAAATAGGTCAGTGTTCATTTTTTAATGATTCTCAAGGCTATTTTCTGCGGACAGAATATTAGATCGAGGAGCCAGAGATTGACGAGTTTATCCAGCGGCAATTTGGGCCCACTTTGAATACATGATGGAGGTTGATGCGGTGGCATCAAGGCAAGAATGAGGTTTTGGAACCTCTGATGCACTCAGGTATAGAATTAAGCAGGAGAGGCTTTGCATTTGATCCATTTTATTCTGGATTACCGCCTTTTGTCCTGGTTCAGTAGGTATTGGACGCTCGTACGAGCAGTATTTGGAAGTTATGGCTAGATCTGGGAAAGTTAAAGATGGATTATATCAATCCAAGCCAGGTCACAATGAGGGCAGGGCCGAGAGACCGAGCTTGAAGGCTCTGATTTCTTTATTTTCTATTTTTCGTGGATTTGCAGGGTGTTGTTCTAGCCAAGAAACGAGCCTGGGTCTTGCGTGGGTAGTCCTTGTTTATTTCAATTTTATAGTCTTTTCCGTAGAGGAGTGATCATATATGACAATCATAGGAGGGTGCGGGTGAGTTTGAACTCTTTGGTATATCCTCAGACTCACAAATAAACCTTCGAGGCATTCAAATTTTCAAAGAGACCCACGAGGTATGAATTATTATTCAAATTGACCCTCGACATCTCAATTTCTTCAAATAGACCCTCGAGGTTGGAGAATTCTACAAATTAACCCCTCAAAGTCATGAATACCCGAAATCAACCATTAAGCTCCAAAATTCTACAAATTGACCCTTGAGATTCTAAATTCTACAAAGAGAGCCTTAAATTCTTAATTTCTTCAAATAGATCCATAAGGACTACAATTCTTAAAAGTACACCCTTGAGGTACTGAACCCTTCACATAGAACCACGAGGATTGAAAATTCTACATCTTCACCTTCGAGGAATGGATTTCCTATACTCCATTGACTACTCAAGGTCTAAATCTCATCTAAATCAACCCTTAAAATTGGGAATTCTTCAACATTGACCCCACGAGGAATAAATAACTTATACTTTGACCACTTTAGACCACCTAATCATAGAGGTCAAGAATGAGTCCCATGTATTAATATGTTCTAAGCCAAAGATGAAGTATATATCACCGACAACACTCTACGAGGATGACTCCATCAACTCTTTTATACAATAACATTCTTCCTTCTCCAATTTATACACAAATTTGGTCCAATCAACCTCGAAGATACCAACTCTCGAGGATGAGCAAACATACAACATGCTTGCTTAGCACTACGGTGAACCATACCAAAGATCTATATTATCCAACTAATCACTATAGGGTTCAACCCCTTACTTTCACCCCGATGCCAAGATGGCTACGGTATTCAAAAGGGTTCCAACCCCAACTTTCACATTCGATGCAAAAAATATCTAAGGCATTCAAAAGGGTTCAACCCCATAAATCTAAGCCTCAAACCCAAAAACAGGAAATGTATCCATAGGGTTCCATCCCCTCTTAAAAATGTTCGAGCTAATAGCTCCCCAAATTAGTTCGAGGTAGAGCCAATGATGCTCACGACCCCTCACTGCTTCAAGGTAGAGACTATGACACTCTCTTCCCCTCACTCTTTCAAGGCTACCCCACAAACTCAAGCCTTCATTACTCCAAATTGTCCTCCATAAAATTCTCATTTTCACATTGTTGCAGATCTTGACGCTCATCACAGATTCTTCATCTGTGGTTCATGAGCACTATTAATGATTGCTCCAAAAAAGTAGATCACTGAATCATGCTCTCTCATCCACATCAGCCTCTTAAGGTCAGGAGTTTTTTCTACTTTGACCCATCGAGGTCCGGATTACTTCATCATCGACCCTAGAAGTCAGGATGTTCCCACCACGTTAACCCCTCGAGGTTAATTTTTTTTTCTAATATATCGAACCCTCGATGTCTGGATTCCTACTACAATGGCCACTCAAGGTCTCAATTTCTACAAATGACCCCTCGTGTTCTGGATTTCACCAACTACAATTGAAGATTTTAGATCTTTTAAATTCTCATTTCATCTTCGTATTCATACAAACACATGATTACATGGAAGATTAAAAGGCATGACATCTCAAAAATATCATGCATATTTATACAAGAATATATGAGAGAACATAGAACACATATGAACATGATATTGCTGAATATACAAGTATCTTTCACTCTTTGAAAACAGCTTAAAGAATATATATTTCCTTACTAAAAAAATGTAAGCTCCTTCCTTGCTTGATGATAATTCACCTTCTTGAATTCTCCTTAGGATGATGGCGGCTGGAAGGAGAAGAAGAAGGCTTCCTTGAACACCAAGAAGAAGAAGAAGAACGGAAAAGAAGATGATGCTAAAAGGGGAGAAAGTGTTGAAAGGACACTTTATAAAATCACACTTAATCACAAAAAAATCACTTGAAATTGTGCAAAAGGGAGAGGAAGAAGAAGAAGAAGAAGAAGAATAAATATGTAAACCAAGTGTATCTTTAAATGGCCATTCCTCTCACTATTTATAGGTAAAAAAAATGTCCATTATAATAATAGTCTTTACTATTAGTCATTAAGTCTTCCGCTAAGACTTAAAGCTTACAATTAAGCTTACCATGCCTTCTCATTTTTCCTATTCCACTAGCCATTTATTGTTAGAATTCTATGGTGTACTAAGAACTTCATGAGTTGATATTCCTACTCATTACAACTAATATTAGTTGTGAGTTCAAGCTAGAAGAAGAAATTAGGGCACCTATTATCAAAGTAAATGTATTTTGGTAAAAGTGCACTAATGAGTTTAAACGAGCTCAAATATGTGAAATAGAATAGTTTAGAATTATTATGTATAATTTCAAATCTCATTTTGTATCTATTTCCATCTTTAGACCCTTTTATCAAAGTATTGGTACTTTGGTAACTTTGGTATAAGGTGTATGTACCTTGTACCATTGAATAACTCAATTAAAGTTATATTTTGTAAATAGCTGACTTTGTAGTTATTTTAGGATAAATAGTTTATTTATCTTAAGTGATAAATGGGTAGTGGAAATGGGATGAATGAGAAGCCCTGGTAGGCTTTAAGGTTTAGTGGAAACCTTAAAGTCTTAGTGGAAAGTTTAAAGGCTAAGTGGAAACCTTTATGACTTTTAATAATGGAATTATTCTAAAGGCCATTTTCTTCACCTATAAATAGTGAGTGAAATGGCCATTTAGAATACAATTTTGCCTTACATATTCTTCTTCTTCTTCTTCATCTTTTGCGCCATCTTCCTGTGTTTTTAGGTGATTAAGTGTGAAATTATAAAGTGTTCCTTTCAACACATGTTTCCTCTTCTCTTGGTAGCCACTCTCTTGTGCGTTCATCTCCTCCTCTTTCTTGGTGAAAGAACTTTCTTCCTTATCACTCCTTCCACTATCAACAAGCAAGGAAAGAAGCATACATTTTTAAGAGTAAGGAATTGTAAATTCCTTAAGTTGTTTGCAAGGTGAAAGGTGTTAAGAATTTCGGCCTCTCTTTGTTCATTTTATGATTTATCTTCTTTGTATTTTCTTTTAGAAAATGAACATGATTCTTGTGACATATAATGTCTTTAATCTTGTATGTAATCTTGAAATTGTATGAACAAGAACATGTAATTGAGAATCTTAAAGGCCTTAAATTCTTCAATTGGTATCAGAGCTTGTGTTGCTAGAAATCTCATACATGTTTATGTAAATGATTCAATTCATT
>JBBYHH010629318.1:0-10469 GCA_038382905.1 Daphne laureola
AAGCTAGATCCGTCTTTCAAGTGAGTGTTTCCTCCCTTTGAGTGAGGTTTTCCTCCCATTGAGTGAGGTTCACATCAGTACCCTTGCTGGATAAAGAAACAAGAGATGGAAGCATCTCCTGCTATAGAACTTAAGATATCATAGAGTTCTGTACCTACTGCATTTGGTGTGCCATTTTGAAGCATCATTGAAGCAAGGAGGCATTGTCAATGAGATCATGTTAGAAACCAAAATCTCAGGTTACAAGTATATGCCAACAACCTTTAACAAATATATGAAACTCCTGAATCTCATCCATAGAAGTATATCAGAAATAGGAAATCATATTAAAACATGCCAATTAATCAAATAGAATGAAGTCTTAGTTATCCTAATTGATACTATTAATGTCTCTTCCTGTGACATTACTGGTATGTGAAGACACCAGGTCGATTAGTTTATACTTGTTCTGTTGATCCAATTTCAAGTTACAAGAGCAGAAAATAACTTAGGACAAGTTTTGTGAATGCAGTAAATTTTGAATTAACTGTTCTTGGTTATTATTTTTGTCCTATAGTTAATCAATTTTGTGTTGTGCATGCAAAATGAAACCTTTAGTGCAATTTACTGAACAAGTTCAGCAACATAAAATGATTGTGCATTTTCCTGGCTTGTGGCCTTGCAACCTTGTTGAAGTGTTTTTGTGCATTGCAAATCTGTGGGAGAAAAAGAAGGCCTACAAGTCCCCAGATCTTCAGAATCTGACCTGCACTAAATTGGTGGAACAGACAATCGCACCTGCCTCCTAGAACAGCTTCACAAGCTCGTCACTTTCAATCTTAGCTAAAGTATCTGCAACTTCAACAAAAACCAGCCAAGAAAAAAGGTGTTTGCTTCATTTGTTTTACCCAACAAAATTCAACTTGGAAACAAAAAAAAAAAGAACTTTATTACTAGGTTTTAAACATTTTTACTTACCATCGTAGCCACACTTGGGTTTGCCTGTAATCTCCATTATCGCCCTCCCTAGAATCTCCCTTATCGTCCTCCCCTGTCAAGCTCTACCCATCATCAATATGCCTCCTCTCGAACCTCTTCTGCTGCCGACACTGTCTCTCTCATTCTCGTACAACTAGTTCACCGTCAACTTGAGTTCATGAGCGAACACTGAAGGCTGAGTAAGGATCGAAATGAACACAGGTCACAACGTGGGATTTCTCTTTCACAGGAACGCTTAGTCATGCTTTTCCTTTTTAGCGGGAGGGTGTGTTAAGGAATTCACGCCAAATTCCAATGTAAATTCACGGACCGTCAAACCTACCCCTCCTATTTTTAGTTTTTGTTGAGTAAGTAATTCACTTCTGATTTCCTTAGATGTAAGGTGAATTCCCTAACCAACTTTTCTGAACTTTGAAACCCTTAATCGATCAAGTTCTCTTCATACTCCAACATGATTGCCACCAAGCCTATGTCAATCAACCTTTGTGCTATATGTATATCTGATTTGTTGAAGAAAGAAGCAACTGGAAAAAAAGAAGAGACAGAGAACAAAAACGCAGATGTTTTTTTCACCGTCGACGTCAAACTCCCTCCTTCCATCCTCTGGCTCTTTCACCACCAATTTACCCCACCATCGCCTCCGCCACGACGAGACGAAGCCAACCCACCCTCTCTCGTCACCGTAGGTGCGAAAACGGAGGAGAACCAGGCCGGAAACCATTTCCGACATGGACGCCGGTTTCTCTCCAACCGGAACTCCGTCAGCCGCGAAACCACCTCCAACCGTCTCTCCCGCCTCTGCCTTGCCGACCAGCATCTGAACTGGCACTGGAATCCATCACCGCCGCCGTCGTCGCCACCGCTGCAACACGCCGGCTAGTCACGCTGAAGAAGATGAAGTTCTAAGTGTTTTGGGTCCCTCTAGTTTCTCACTCTTTTTACTTAAGCCCCTAAGTTATCCTAAGTTACAGCTTAGTTACTCAATCAAGTTTAAAACTTGACAACTTGGCCACTTCCTCTAATCTTTCATTATCTTTCTCCTAAAATGTTTATTAATTTTTTCTTAAGCTTGCTCATTAATCTTTATTATTTTATTTGTGTATTTCTTGTACAAAAAACTTGTGTTGTGCCTAAAAGCCCTAAAAAATTCCCAGACTTTCCTTTGCAGCCAAATCTTACCTTGAACCATCGTAAGTCATTAGAAAATTATAAAAGTCCGCGTTCTCTTCCATAAATTTTACCGGGCCAGTAACGGTAAACGCTCACTTGCGGAATCTCTTATAACATTTCGTTAAATTCTTATTACCGCTAGGTTCTCGACTCCGAGCATTGACTTCAACAAACGTTTCCGACCATCCTCGACTCGTAGCCGACACCTGCTCCCGGTTACATCCAAGTAAGGGGGATAAGATACGGTTTTTCTCTTGAATCATTTTAGCTGCCTCATAAATAAAATTTTGAATAATGAACTCTAAGTTAAACAATTGGGCTTAATAAAATATTTGATCGGGAAACCTGGGTAGCGTAATTTATTTATTCATGTTACTTTATAATTTTACATTTAGAAATTGTTATGACTTGGGTTGTTTTTACTGATGGATTGATATACATGTATCGTATGTACGGTAAATGTTGTATGTAACGCTAGTATCTTGTTAGGACCGTTATGAAAAAACTCGCTAGTAACATGATAGATCCGTTAAATGAACTCCGCTAGTTTCATGTTAGGACCAGAAAGGTTAAAATGATGTTAGTATTATGTGTAGTGTAGGTGGTAGTATCATGCTTAGGATTTGAATCAAACGCTAGAATTATAAAAGGACCGTAAAATTTACCATAAGCCGATAGATAACAAGTTAGGCGCGGAAATAATAATTAAATAAGGTCAGGTAGTAACTCACGAGATGAGAGCGCACACAAGTAAATCCACTATTAAAATGTAAATGATTGTCATGACATCATGCAAGTAACAATATTACAAGAATAAGAAGTAGTACAAAGTAGGACATGACATCACGCAAAGGCTTAATAATTAAACGGACTAGTGGTCATGCATTACGATTGGATGTGGCATATTGTTTGATGTACTGCATCTCATGATTGCATTCGAAGCGGAATAAAATGATAACTGGATAAAATGATATTTTCTAGAGAAATTATGTTTTAAGGGGATAGGCGGCAGGTTAGGGCAGCTATAAGAACATAAGACCCTATGACTGACCCGACGTGTTTGGTGCCGATAAAACGACCTTACATGGCCTGATTGTTTTTAAAAGGGATAGGCGGAAGGTTAGGGCAACGATATACGACCTTATGACTGACCCGACGTGTTTGGTGCCGATAAAACGACCTTACACGACCCACCATTAGTTAAGACATAAGAGGTATCGTGGATTCGGTCCTACGTGACTTAACTAAGTCGTAATGTTAGACGAGTGGTTCGGAACGGATGGTTCGAACCCATTTTATATTTATGTTGTGCTCTGCCTTCCTGGACTGGTTGGCATTCACGAGAGGCTCTATCTCGGCGTAGACATTCCCGTACTTTTTATGCAGGGCTCTGGCCTGGTGGCATCCCTAGTGGCTCTACTTAAGGGGCATTCCTGAGAGTGTGGTGACGTACACACCCATCATCACGTTAGGTTCATGCATCTGCATGTGCTCTGCTTTCCTGGACTGGTTAGCATTCACGAGAGGCTTTGTCTCGACGTAGACATTCCCGTACTTTTCTTGTTGGGCTCTGGCCTGTCGGAATCTCTGGTGGATTTGCTTAAGGGGCATTCCTGAGAGTGTGGTGTTGTACACACCCACCTCCATAAGTTCATCCGGCGGAATGTTTTTGAAAAATGATTTCGAAAATGTTTTATGAAAGATAGTGATTAAATCGAAGAGCATTTCTACATTTAGATCTTGGAATGGACTAGGATTGTGTGATTTCTTGTTGAGTTCATGTTGAATTATATATATTAATATGTTGGAATCTATTATGCTTAGAATCATTATTCTTGAATTTGTTTATTTGAGAAATTATTAAGACCCTTGTGAAAGGCTTGTAATCTTTCCTCCTTACTGAGCAAATAGACGCTCACCCCTTTAATCACAGGTGAGTTCTACGGGGAGGATTACTATGCCCACCCCGTTGAGTCGGAGTACAGGTAGACGTACTCGAGGAGGAGCAATTACCGAGTGGAGACGCGCTATAACTTCTCAACATAGCTATCTGGTGTTAGGAAGTTATCATTGGGAATTAAAACGAACTCTAGCTCTCTTCCGCTGCACTTATCTTTTGTTATTTTATTGGTGTAGCACCCACGTTTATCGTTTGTGAAACTTATGTTAAAAAAGTTTCAAATTTCCCCTAAAACTTCTGGGTGGGTAAATGAGGGTGTTACATACTTCCTTTCTTGATGTGTTCTTGAAGAAAGAAGCATGATATGAGAAAGAAACATCATGCTATTATTTTATGTGAAATCTAAAACTATGTAGTAAATTCTATGAATGTATCACACATGATTGAGATTGAATAACATGTAAAATATGTTAATGGTGGATTTAAAATCAACAAATGGTATCAGAGCAAGGTTCCATTAGAATATCATTCATGATGTATGCAAGTTTCAAATTTGGTTGACAAAAGATGAGATGGCCGAATTTTTAAAATTTTCACCAGTTGAACTTTGTGTTTGATTGTTGTTGTATTTATGAAAAGATCATGGAATTGAATGTGAATTCTCATATATGTGGTGAAATGATGATTGAATCATGGATTTGAAAATGCATGAAGAATTCGGCCAACAACTAAAAGTGGTAAAGATGCATGAAACATGGTAATTTATATGTCAAGAAATCATGTATGCTGTATGAGAATTCATATGAGATGAATGCAAATCATGTAATAGTGAAAGAGAGTGATGCATGATTTTGTGAATGGTTATGTATGCTTGATGTGCAAGTATGTGTAAATCATGATTATTTGTATGCATGATATGGCCGAAACTTGAATGAACATGAAATGAAAATAAATGCTTGTGTAGCAAGAAAAATGATTGATATTGCTTGTGTAGCAAGAAATCAACGTAATTTCATGAATGTATGTATTGTTTGGTCGAATGTATGTACTGGCCAAACGTAAATATGTTCGGCCGGCTTTGCTTGTGGTGCAAGTAATCAACTAATTTGCATAAAATGCATATATGTATGCATGTTCTTTTTTTCTTAATGCAATATTGAGTGTGAACATGTATGCTATGTGTTAGCGTTGTGAAATATACAAGTAGAATTGTATATTTAATACATGTTCTTAAAGATGCATGTATGTGTTACATGCAAGTTACATATGACAAATTTTAAATTATATGTTGTTCCCTAAAGTCAAATAGAGGACATTCTGTCTAAGGATGTGAGTTTTAAGCCTGACCATTGTGACCCCTCCAACTTTCCTAGGAATGTTCCTATGGTGATTTAAGGGTTCATGGAAATATAATTTAAAATAGATCCATGTATAAGTTATATGAATGGATTCATGTATGAGTTACATGAATATAATTCATGTATAAGTTACATGAACGGATTCATGCATGAGTTACATGAATAGAATTCATGTACAAGTTACATGAACGGACTCATGAATGAGTTACATGAATAGAATTCATGTATGAGTTACTTGAATTGGTTCATGTATGAGTTACATGATTAGAATCATGTATGAGTTACATGAGCTGAAAATATGTATTAGATACATATCATGAACCTAAATGAAGGCTCATTAAGAACATATCTATGGAATGATGGAGATATGTTTGTATATTTATGATCGAATGCTATACGCATCTCTTTTTCTATGTATGAGCATGTACGAAGTTGTTTCATGTATTTGTTTCTTGAATGAGTCTTATTGTGAGAATTGGACATTGAACATATGAATTACATCATTAATGGATAGCTAGATAGTATTTCATAGTTGATATGAACCGTGATGAATGATTGGATAATATGTACTATCCAATGTGACAATAGAAGGTCAAGTTCATTCTAATTGAACAAGAGACCCTTTTGTATGCACATCATTATAGGTATGTGCTAACATGAGGTGGAGATAAAGACTACCTATGTGGTATAACTTATAAAGTCAAAATGTAGAATTGTCATCTCCTTTCCACTATGGTGGATAAAATACGGTGGAATTCTCTATACTTTTAAGCTAAGTATGGAGATGTTTCTATTGAGGAACAATGCTCCATGATTCTCAAGTGTGAGAATTGTAAAATATGAGTAAGTCACTCTTATGAGTCCCACTGAATGAATGAGTTGTCATGCATAATCCATCAAGTTAAAATAGGCAAAGTATGAGCTTATGAACAACTTATGCAAGCAATAAGAAGCTTCTTGTCCATTAATGAAGGGTAATTGATGAATATCAATTTGTGCCCTAATCATCAAGTTATGTCATTTGTTGACAATGACATCCATGAGATGGAGGTAATGACCCTTTAAAAGACCACTCTGAGGCATATGTTGCCATTTCCTCCATCCAAAAGGGATGGATGAATATAATGTGGAAATGGTACCATAAAGGCCAAAGGTGGCCCTTGGAAAGGGCAAGGGGCATCATTCCATCTTGAAGAAGTTCAAGATGGTGTACTTCAACCAAGGGTTCGAGGGACACTTTGAAAAAGGTTGCAAATGTCCACCCAAGGGTACATACAAACCTTCTACCCCATTTATACATATAGTGACATGTAAAGAACAAACTTGGTTTGACGGATAAGTTATGGTTCTTGGTCTATAAATAAGGAAAACTCCTAAAGAGGGTAAAACATGTTTCAATGGAAATAATGCAAAAATGGGTATTAGAAGGCATAAGAACATTAAGTGTTCTTATGAATAATGGATGCTTGCATCCGATGAATGTACTAAACATAAGATGAAACCTTTTGTTTAGTCAAGTTAATTGTTGAAGTACAATTTTTGTTGCAAATTCTCTAATGATGATATGTTTATCATTAAACGTAATTACTAAGTGTTTCTTGTTTAGTTTTACAAAAAGGTTATGACCCTATAGACATTCTGTTGCAACTCCTTTTTAAATTGTGACCTTAGTCATAATTGGAATGGCATGAAATGTTAGGTCACATTGGTGAAGATGGAATGAACAAACTTGGCAGAAGTGGCTTGTTAAGTACTTGACCAAAAGGTTATGAATAAGCTAGCAAGAAGTGGCTTGTTGTGTTCATTCACCTTAGTGATCCTACCAAGTTTCCAAACATACCTAGATGGAAAACACCAATAGGGAACCCTTTTAGGGAAGTAACTAGGAGAAGTAAGGCACTAAGTTTAGTGCACTCAGACCTGTGTGGACCAAGGAGCATAGAATCCAGAAGTGGATTCATGTATTTCATCACATAAAATGAGTGACCACACTTGATTCACCCATTGTTTCTTACCTTACAAACAAGCCAGAGGCCTTTCCATACTTGGGAAGTACATGAACTTGGTTGAGAACCAAGTGGGTAGGAAAATCAAGTCCTTAGGGACTAATTGAGGTGAAAAGTATAAGTCAAATGTTTTAAGGCATATTATGACTTGCAGGGCATTGAGAGGGAGTTCACACTTCCTTAGACATGTATGTCTGAAAGGAAGAATAGAACTCTAATGGACATGACACATTCTTTGGTGGCAAAAGGCCACCTTGATTATCACTTTCGTAGTGATGCAGTACTAAGTGTAGTTCATGTCCTAAATAAAAATCCCACAAGATGTAAACTCTTGTCTATATGAGTTATGGTGGAAGAGGGAACCTAACCTAAGTGATCTGCGCTCTTTGGGGGTTGCTAGGGTCATGTTCACAAAGTGAAACATCTTTTGAGGAATATGGGTTCAAGAGGGAGGATATGTCCTACCTTCGAATTCATTGAACAAAAGATGAGGTTATGTGTAATTTAATGTAAGTCATAAGTATATGAATGCCTTTAATGCAAGCAATACCAATTTTGGGTGAACAAGTCCCCAAAAGTTGGTAAATGTGGTGATTTGGATTCATTATGTCCAATCCTTGATAATGATCAATTAAGTGTCAGAAGAACACTAGTTGCACAAAATGCACCTACTTTAGAGGGAGTACCTCAACCAAATGGAGTTGTGACTCCTATGGAATTTTTTTTGGTTACTATAGAGCAACATGAGCAAGATCCAAAAGTGGATAAGCTTGTTCAAGAGGGAGTTGATGATGTTCAAGAGCAATAGTTTGAACCTCAAGTGGTGGGCATGAGTTGCTTTTATCCTGGCCTACATTGAATGTGTTCAATAAGGCAATCCAAAACACTATGGGAATGGCGTGTCTTGGATGATGAGGGTAAGATTTGGTTCTTGAAGGTAGCTCCTAGACCAAATGAATTTAAAATAGCTCTTGAAGGTGCACTAAGGATGGAGTGACTAAACACTTAGCAAATGAGTTGCATCCTAATGGGTTGTGGAAGCCAATTGATTTATCTTTCTCCTAGCCGAAAGGAAATTGAGAACAAGTGCATTCTCAAGTTTCACTACTTGCCTTAGCGGTAAGTCTGGACCTAGATTACATAAAATGGATATAATGAGTACCTTTCTCAATTGTGTTTTGAGAAAGGAAATATACATTTGACAATTAGAGAAGTTTGTCCATATGGTCTTAAACGAACTTCTTTGCACTTGTACTTGAAGTGTCACTATGCAATCACAAGTTATGACTTAGTGATGATGCATAAGGCCCATCATGTATATCTATAATCCTCCGGGTTTAGCTTTGTAGTATTGATTCTATATGTAGATGAAGTACTAATTGCAAATAGTTGCAAGGTTGTTGGAGAGGATATGCGTCCTAAAGCTTCAAGGGATAATAAAAGTAAAGGCTCTCACACCTTACCTTAGCGCCATTAATGGTCTTATGTATAGCATGTTATATGCATGACTAGACATAAGTCAAACGGTTCTTCTACTAGCTAAATCCACATATTGTTATATATTCATGCTAAAATTGCACCACTACTTAGCGTTGTAGGAAGAAAAGTTGTACATGGAGGTTGAATAATTTTCATGTCCCTCGGATGTATAAGAGCTTTAGAGCTTCCGTTTTTGCTTCACTAATTAGGGTTTCAAGTTTGAAATTGAAAAGCCTATTACTATAGTGATAGTATGGTGGTTAAGGACCCAATATACCTTGGAAAGACCAAGGGCATTAGCATGAGATGCAATTAAAGAGATTGAAGTCACATTCTGTAAATACATTTCTAATGACCTTATGGTGGTTGTTCCTTTCCTAATGACATTGCCACCACTTGAGTTTGCTCAATGTGTTTTTGAGCAAAAGGTCTTAGAAGATTATACATGTTGGATGAACTTCACTTCTCTTTAGTGTCACACATGTTATAGTTTATTTGATGAAAAAAAATAGTGTCACCACCCCCTCCCCTCAGACAACCATCAGAGGCGTGCGGAAGACATGTAGCAGTCCGGAGGGGGAGGTGACGGTGGGACCTTACCAACCCAAATCGAAAATGCCGCAGTGGGCGTGATCCATAACCCACACAAAAAAATAGATAAAACACACAAGCAGATCATGCTTATATAATTGAGCTCAGCTCAATCCAAATACTCCAGAAAGGAGCCCAACACTCTCCGATTAAAGAACACATACAGATAATTCAGAACCACTGAACATATACAGATACTCCAGAGCTATTGAACATATACATACATGATCCTAATATGTTTCCAGATCTGTATGCTCAGAATGCGATCTACTCCTACAAATCCGTTAACCTACTACGCTCGTGACCATACCGTCACGAGCATCTAGATCAACACGAGTCATTGCTGCTGCTGCTACTAACACCAACCCACTAAGCTAACTATACCTCGTAAGTTGTGAATCGGAATTTCCTGAAAATGGTAATTATAAGGGATGAGTCCTCGAAAGGTACTCAGTAAGGGCAGCGGTAGAGATAATGGTTTTAAAACAAAAATCCTGCAAAGACATGGTTAGCGAAAAACATTAACCCTGCAAAAAATGGTTAGTGCTCAGAATCACATAAAAGTGTCCCGTAGGGCAATATCACAGACCAACCTGCACAAGAGATATTAGAACATACATGCAGAACATCACACATAGAACACACAACACACAAATAACAAACAAACAAAAAAACAAACATATAATCACATTGCCCGCAGGAACATGTTCTAAGAATTTCTGCAAACAATAACAAAACAAATATAAATATAATATATAACAAAACATACTCCATCCGCACAGAGTGACGGTACAAAACATAGGGGGCATGGTACCAGCCAGGGCCTAGGACCCTTAACAGAAACCCGTCATAAAACATAACAGTGAATAACAGAACAAATTTATCCGCAGATATTCCCAACCTGCCGATTGGGTCTTCAGAGTTCCGTACCTGCATACCATTACCGCTACTACGTAACTAGCCCTGAGAGTCACTGGGCCCCACTCT
>JBBYHH010629429.1:0-10469 GCA_038382905.1 Daphne laureola
ATGGGTTGGCCTGTTGGATTTAGTGGGTTTCATGGTATGGAGGTGTGGGGGTTGTTTGTGGCCGGAATGAGGTATGGACTGACCATATGACGGAACATGAGCGAAGAATTGGTTCTCAGATTATCAAGGATGATGCAGTCGAAGGTACGGAAGGGACGGGCAACATTGGCTCTCCCTGCCCGGACCAGTGATCCGAGGGCTTCTGGGTAGTGTTGGTTGTGAGCCTCCCTGCACTACCTGGTTCTGGCAATTGGCTCGGGGACATCCATTGTTAAATTGGATTTCGATGGTTCTTTTGGAATCTTGGCCAATTCTTTGATTTGTTCTTCCAGGTATTATCGCGGGATTCAGGTCTTTTGGAGTTGCTTTCATGCAACTTATTTGGTGGAGGTGGTCGGTGACCGTGTACATCGCGCAAGATGTTGTGGGGAGATACATGTTTCAAGGCACATGGTCCATTGAAGAACGTATGCTAGATTGGGTTCGACTCTGGTTTACCATCTTGTTTCAACTTCACTTTTGTTCATTGATGTGTCTTCTATCGGAGTCTAGTTTATTTATTGGTTGTTTTGTTTCCTCAAATGACCGTTTAATCTTAAATTTTTTGGTCAATAGGGTGCATAATGCTCGCCATGGTTTAGAGCTTAGTTATAGGTTGTTCAGGTCTTGTACCTGCTTTAGCAGCCTTTCTCGATTTCACGCTGATTGATATCGAATGAAGCATTCATTTTCAAAAAAAAAAAACCCTAAAAAACCTTAAAAAGTTTTGATCCAATTTTTGAACTTAAACTTAAAAGTCTAACCGTTGTTAGTCTTAGAAGGTTTTTGTATACTTTTCTAACCGAGGTGTATGAAAACATTTTTAGTGAAATTTCACATTTTCATATATTTTTCTTAAGGTTGTTCTTATTTTCTTCGTTATATTGCACAAGGAAACTGTTGTGCTATTTTGATAAAGTATCTCAAATTAGATGTACTAGTCAGGAGCAGCCCGCGCGTTGCCGCGGGCAGTTGCTCGAGAGTAGGTAGATTTTTTTGTAAAGAGTAATGTACATTAACTAAAAAAGTTGTGGTTTTATGTCTTGATCATGCTGAGGGCGGGACGACAGATTGGTAGAATAATTACAACAAAAAACAGCTTTGAAAGCTATTGTACCTAAACCTGCAGAGTGAACACGGCAGTTAGGCAACATAATTACAAAAAAAACCAGCTTTCAAAGCTGTTGTAGCTAAACCTGCCAACTGGACAACTATGTACAACTATGTATATGTTTGAAAGTGATGTGAACTGTAATTATTAGAGTTTCTCCGGCAAGGAAGGCACACCACTTTGGTTGTGTAGTTAGAACAAAAAATCAGTAAGCTGATGTAGTTCAAGCAGCAGGTTGGGCAGCTATATACAGCTATGTACATCCGAAACCTGTAAATATGAGTTATTATAACTTTGGAAAAGGTATTAATATATTCTTTTTTGAAAATTTAAGGGAAGTAGTTGTTATACTTACGAAAAGTGTTGTTCACTTGTCAGTGTCTGGTGGAGGCACATCGTTTCTTTTCTTTTTCCCACCTGTAGAGCTATCTTCACCTAGTAAAAAAGGAATAGAATTGTAAGTATGTGACCGAAGGTTTTGAATATGTACAAAGTAATGAATTGGAGGTTAAGATTTTGATATGGTCAGTTAAAGTATATTAAGTGTCAACACAATGATGTACAATGATGCAGACTAATATCACATGAAGGGCATATGACAGATGGGATAACATTAGAGTAGGTTGTAGTTCCTCTAATTTAAAGGCAAGAATAGTGTGTTTATAGAACCGAGTTATTGGTTACCTGATGCATGCGAAAAACTTCGAATCGTGGTATGCAGTTCCTATTCTTGGCTAAACATATAGGCATAATTTAAGTCAACAAAAAAGGCAGTCCAAAAGAGGCGTCCAAAAAATTATTTATTTTCTCAGACTGAAATTAACATTCCGGTGCTTACAAGAGAATACATATTCCGAAAACAAATCATACAATGTATTTGACAACATGATAGAAAATGAGCTACTTATGCATACATTACATGAGTAATACTCTGACTAATGATACATGTTTTACATGTTAATTTCAATCTGCCAATTGTTGTTCGTGAATCCAGAAACGGTTAAAAATCATGAAAATGATAATAAAATTAACCAATTTCTGATTGCGGGCAGTCCGAGGAATGAGTTAATAATATCGAGATTAGATAATTTCTAAGGGTGCAGCCAAAGACAAGAAATATCATCACTGCTATGTCTGTGGTTTAAAACATAAATTCTACTTCTCAGTATTTAAAGTCAAAATAAATACACATGCGTCACTTTATAGGATAAAATAAAAAGTCCAAAAAAAAAAGGAAAAATATTATTTGGGTCAAAGAAGAAAAGCTAGATAATGGAATTTCCAACAGATGAAGTAATGACAATAAAGTGTTGGCCAGGACTTCCATTGAAGATAATGAAAGCTGGAATGTTTCAGTAGCTGTAGGTAGAGAAGGATCGAAGCACAAACCTGGAAAAATGCATTTTTTGCCTTTTGTTTCAGGGACAGTCATTCCAGTTTCAGTATGCCACACTCTGTCTGTCTTGGTAGGCATGCTGATTGTCGGTGCAGATGCATCAACAGAAGGTTTCACAGTGCTGGTATGTACTTGTATTTCGGCATCCTAGTCCATCACCTTATTGACAAGAATGTCAATATTTGGAGGTTGATGTTGTCGACCAAAAGATAGCTGAAAGATTTTCCTTTTGGCAATGCAGTTGGTGAGTTGTTCAGGAAGTTTGTTTGGGTCATCATTTCCAAGGTTTGTGATTAGTTTATGGCATGGTATTCCAATAAAAAATTCTGTAGCACTATCAAAGAGGGTCACATCTGTTATGCTACTCTCATCTGTAATTTTATAGTTCAGCCTGTAACTATTGAAAGCAAAAGAAATTGACATTCAGTATGTACAGAACGGTGGTAGCTGTGCAACAACAAATGTCAATGTTCGAACAAATAAATTGGGTTTTAGTAACTTACATGGGTCTTGGTCCAGGGTGTGGGTGTTCATGTTTCATGCAGAAGTTGTTTTTGAGCTGGCTATTGCATTGTGTGCAGGCGTCGTAAAACTATTTTGTGTTTGGTAAAAAAGAATGCAACTACCCAACACAAGTGAATTTGATTCCCTGTTTTGAAATAATAGATGATTAGTAGTTTCGGGGGAGGGGGGGGGGGGGAAATGGTGGTGAGACTAGTATATTTATACCCGGAATAAGTTTGGATCTTGCTTCAGCAGTTCAGCTATTGTGCATCGGTTTCGAAGCACCTCAAATTTTGGATCTGCATTTGTTTGTTTCTGAATTGTCAATGGTTCGCTGATGCTTCCTGTAGCTTTGAGCCTGCAAAGAAATTATATATTAGTAATACGGTTACAAGAATGAGAATTAGCGAAGAAAATAGTACCATGAATGGAAGAACCAAGAAGCAGTTGACCTAGATTTGAATTTTGTGATTTCTGCAAAGTCGACACTCATGTACAAGTGCGTAGCTGAAGTTCCAGTTAGTTGTGGTTGACCTAAGATGTATATATTTTGGTTCTGATTCAGTGTGTGTTAAATGAAACATAATGAAAGTAGAAATGGTACTTTGGTTTCTGTATTTACCTTGAAAGCCGTCAACAACTGTAGATGTTACGATAACAACTACAGGCTTCTCCATATGTGAGAATTATTCTACATTAAAGGATTCAACATCTTCGTTCCACAGGGTGCATTTGATGGAATTGTTACTGCGAACACAATAGTAATAATAGATAAAGATAAAGTATTTACGATGTAGATAATGTATAAAATGATTGTAAATTTTCACAGAAAATATATAAATTTGAAAAAGCTTGTAAAAGAGGATAAGATTTTTTTTTAAAAAATAGAAATTGGTACAGAAGCTAATTTTGGTTAAATAAGAGTTCAAAAAATTGAAGGATGTTAAATTATGATAGAAGAGCTATGTTGACAAGTTGGTTGATGTGTACCTGAGGTATGTAATAAATAATTGTCTACGTCTTTTTCTCTCCCCAGTATTTTGGTCAACAGAAACGATGATATCGGATACTCTAGCCAGCCGGCCGATGTAATCTGCATTTCAATAGATGCATGAATATTGTATTTTCATATATAGAGAAATTTTCCAGAGTTAAAATTATTTTCTTACAAATTTATAGTCTCTAATTACCAGTGAGAACTTGATTTTTCCCAGACCGTGCATATAACTCTTGGTAGTGCAACAGATAAAAACAATTTTGGGGAATGGTGTTGTCAGAAATTTCTTCAAACCTGGTGATTAATCCAAATTGTAGCATTGTTGCATTAGGAACAACTTGATGAAAATCTCTTGCAGGTACGCATATGAAGTCCGAGATCCCGTAGATTCGGCCCAAGTGGACAAGGTTGTCAAAATGGTCACGATCATAGAATTTCATTGTAACTTGCACGGTGCTGACCTGTTAATAAGAAATGGTTAACGTTGTGGTTAGAAATTTTCGTTTGTTTATAAATGGAAGGTATAGGTCGTTGTTGGTAGTATTTACTATCAATGTGGTAAAAGAAAATGGGAATAAAGTTTAACAACACATAGGATTGTTATAGAAGATATTGAGTAATTACAAATACAATATGGAATTTAAATTGAAATAGCATTCAAGGAACGAAAGTTTCTATATAAGCACCTCTTTGTTGATTAGGAGATAGTTAAAGAAAAACGGTTGGTTGTTCCTTTTAGCACGGAAGACCCATTTTCTGCAAACTCGAGCCTCAATAATAGCATCGCTGTCACCTGGTTTGAGCTGACCAATCGGTGTCAGAATCATGCTGTAGGAAACGGAAAGCGTAAAAGATCAACAAATTCTGAACAAACAAATGTAGTACAATATTTAATGTTAACAAATACTATTAGTATGGGAAAGTCTAACTACTACAGCAATAGTAAGTACCGTTAAACACAACAACAGATTTCAAGAAGTCAACATACACGACATTTTTTTGTTTGATTTGGAAGATGTCCTTCAGATGGGTTAATTAAAATTTTCAAACCATGTGATGAAGTAGCTCGAGATTACGCAACGTATAACTGACAATGATCAAAGATGGGCTAATGTTTAGAAACTGTAGAAACAGAGGCCAGTCTAAAAAGAATTTGGTTATTAAGGTGAGAAGAAGAAGAAGAAGAAGAAGAAGAAGAAGAAACAATTTCAAATTGTGGAGGTTGAGGTGAGAAAGAATTGTGATGGGAGTGAAGTTAAGGTCGAAAAAATCACTTCTTTATTAAGAGGTTTGTTTCAACTCCACATTCTCCTATTAAAGGAGCAGTCTTTTAGATTTAGTTCCATTGACTTTAACATGAGAACTTAGGATGTTAATTATTGATGAGGGGCTTATCTGCATTCCATGAATGGGTCGGTTCTTTTCTGAGCAACTTAATGTGACAGCCACACCACTCTGAGAACACATGATTCGGACGAAAGCAATAGGAGAAGAGGGTTTAGTTGTGAAGGTGAGAAATGTTACGAAATAAGTTTTAGTAAAACCAAATGCAACAATTAAACAACGTGGTAAGTTTGGGAATTTAAGTACAACATGCTTTGATTAGGAAAATGATCAAATATTTTAGAAACGAAAAAGAATATCGAAGAGAGTTAAGTACTAACCTCTTTAAACAGAGCGTGTACGAAGATTGAAATCACAAAGACTGTTGGCAAAGACGGTGGTGGGCTATGTAAAAAGTTGTTTAAGAGTTAGTAAAGCAAAGGTGATAAGCATGAAATAAGGAGCAGGGAAACAGAGTAAAGTGAAAACCGTGTAAGCAGGTTAAATAAAGAGTGCAAGGTGGCACGAAAGTAGAAGCTGTAATGTATGAGCAGTGTGTGTGTGTCAGCAGGTAATTGTTGGGGAAAAAAAACTCATCAAACATTGAAGCTGTAGGTGTAACTGTTATGAGAAACTTCTGACTTATACAACAAAAATGTAATACTGAATAACTCATGAAGATTGTGAAAGCAAATATTAACAGTGGAAAATGGGAGCAAAAAATAAAGACCTCGAAGCAGTGAGTTTGTAACAGCAACAAGATACGATGACAAACAAATCGCATGACGAACCTGACTATTGGGATCAGATATTTGAAATGTGATAACACAAACTTTGGTGGAGGCTGTGAGGTCTGCTGTGAGGTCCGCTTGAAAGTCCTGAGCGTATTCTGTTCCGACGACATTGATAACAAAGACATGATTGTTGTAGAGGAAGAAGATGGAAGAAATGAGAAATGGCCAGCCGAAATCTAAATTCGGCAGTTAAAATGAAATCGGAGAATGCAGAATTGGGTCTAATTGAAGATGGATGCAAACCCTAAAGAGAAATTAACAGAAGAGAAGAAGATGTCTAAAAAAAACAAAAAGAAGAAGCCGTATGATTTGGGCAGTGACGGACTGATGAGAGAGAGAACATCAGGTGTGAAAGCACACTATTCCATCAATAACTTTCTGCATATGACGGTGAGGGAGAGAATAAATTTTATATTTGTTAAAAAGAGACACAATTTATATTTTTTTATAAAAGAGGCAACTTGTTTGAAAGAAAGAGCAGTGATTTAGGTGGACAGAGCATAAAGTTAGAGACAAGAAGAACAGAGATATGAAATGTAAATAATATTTGGGAATTACATTTGGATACTGTTCATGAACAGTTGATTGTGCCTCCTAGTATAGTATTTATATATAATTAGGAAAGAGAAAAACTAAAAGGAAGATAGATAAAAGAATGGACGGTGTTCAAACAATCCACAAATCACACTGCCGGCATGCCCAACATAGTATCTCACACTGCCGGCATGCCCAACATAGTATCTAAGGGTTCAAAAAACTTTTTCACATGGATCCACTACCACCATGCCCGATGTATTATCTAAGTATGTTTGTAAAGTAAACACATGAATCAACTAAAAGAGACCCGTTGCTTTAATCATGTTCTTAATTATTAAATCACACTATTCCATTTTGAAAGCCCATTCCACAGTCATTTTTGTACTCCCTCACTCTCAGAATTATTAAAATGTTTCTTTTACTGTTTCAAGTTGCAGTGTTTGATTCAAAATTTAACTAAGAAAAACAGTGAAAAAAAATAAAAAAAAATTATATCTAGAAAGATTAGATTATAAATTATGAGAAACATATGAATCATTTAAATTCACATGTCTATGACTTCATAAAAATAAATCGTAGATTAAATACTGTGAAAACAGTAAATAAACGTTTCAATAATTCTGGGACAGATGAAGTACTATTTAGGGGTGTTCAAACAATTCACAAATCCGCAAAATCGAATCGAATTGCATGATACTGAAAAACCTAATAACACTCAGATCAGTTTTAGGTTTTGGTTTTAGAAACTCGCAGATACGCGAATCGATTCATATATACCTATTTACAAACAAATAATATAAAGTATCTATTCAATCTCAACATTCCTTCCAATTTTGTTTTGATCCACGCATTGTTTATTTACAAATTCACCACTCGTTATTTATAATCAACAATGTTATTGTATTTGGTCAACATTAAATGTTTGATCAACAATATAATTGTTTTGAACAACGTCGCTAATATAAATGTGTATATGCACGGTGATCAACATTTTTTACACTTGATTAACAACGTTGTCATGTTTGATCAACATTGTTAATCAGTAATATGGTTGTTTTGGATAATATCGTCAGAATAAATATTAATTTGGATGGTGATCAACATCTCCTTACACCTGATCAACAACATTGTCGTGTTTGATCAACATTAAATATTGATAAATAATATGGTTGTTTTGAACAACATCACACTTTGGATTGTTGTTAAGTCCTCGCTTAACATGTTGATGTTGTTCCTCCTCTTCTCCATATGGTCACTTGATCTGTGTCAGGCCGGCCTGCGGCGTGAAGTGAGCGACTCAGGTGTACTGTGGGAAATAGGCCTGCATAATGAAAGACATATGATTAGTATCAAGGATTAAGGAAGAAGGGCTACCTGAACTAATGTTGTTGTATCTTAAGGCCCGGACGGTTTGTTCAGTCATAAGCGTCATACTTCTTGCAATCATCTTTCGGGTCGGCCAACCTCCCAAGTGGCTCATTGGTTCAACCCGGGAAGTAAGGTTCCTTCTGGTTTGCCGGACAATTCCTTTGTTTCTCACTTTTTCTTTTTTTGTGCGAAATCCCCCCTTTTCCTCCTAAGGGAGTATATTTATAGGGGATATTATGGTGGACCTTCTCATTGGGCTCAATAACCCCTTCTTGTGTGGGTTCCAGAGAGGCTCATGACCAATGGCGTCTGATCTTGGTTCTTCTCTAGGCAAACCCTCCTTGTATGGGCCTTTTTATCTGGGCAAACCTTCCCTATATGATTCAATAATACTCCCTTCATTCAAAAAATATTGAAACGTTTATTTTTCAGCATTTAATCTATGATTTTATTTTTCAATCATTTTGAAATATAAATTTAAGACTTTTGCATACAAACAAAAATTTGATGTGTTTATTTTACAAATGTATTTTATTTATATTTTTTCTATAATAGAATAATATAGATAAATTAAAGTCAAATGAACATAAAAAGTTAAACGTTTCAATAATTTTGGGACGAAATGAGTAATATATAAAGGCATTTGTTCATACATTATGTTTGTTATTTATTGCGCTTATAATATAACGAACATTTAACGTTAACCTTGGAATATAAGATATTCCTAAACAATCCCTAGTCGAGCATTATAACGAACTAACGAATTGTTATAATGTGTGCGAGATTAGCATAAGGGAAGAATTCATGGGATGAATTTTGACTTATGATTACATGACGAAAGTGTTCATGTAGGGGAGGGTGGCTGCCACTGCCTGTTACTCTTACTAAAGGAGGGCCCTTACCTGCCTCATTTTATTTTCTTATTGCCCAAAGTTTTGCTATTATCAGGAGAGTTTGGGCCCTTAAAGTGATATTTATTCGAGGCTCAAATGGGTTGTAACGTACTTTCATTATAGAGATTAAGCAGGGTCGTGACTAAGCCGAGCCAGGATCGGCCAGAGGCGTCAAGATGACGCAGGCAAGAGTTGGGTGTTGGCCCTTGTGGGAAGCGTATCGCGTGGCCCCCTGACCGAGTTTCTTTCTCGGGATTGATCTACTACAGATGACTCCAGTAGGAACTCATTGTCCATTTGCGACGTTGCATGGGGTTGTCATTTCTTTTGGAGTCGATGCCCTAGGTACGATCCCCTTGGTCATCTTGTCGTGGGGATTCGAGTGTACTGTAAGAGGTGTTATCCATAGGGCCCAACCTCGAGCATGGGCCGGTGGGGCGTCCCGGTGGAGTCTAAAGTAATCTTTCATTCAAGAGTTTTCCAATCAGACGAAAGTTTACATGTCATTTACGTGTATTCGGTGTGGGGCAGCATGTTCTACTTGGCCACTACGCTTTGTTCCCCATCAGGCGAGCGAGAGACCCGTTGCCATTAGGCTATCGTTGATATCTTGTTTGTGGGCCTCGGGGGAGGGGGCATTTGGGCGAGAGAATAGAGGATGGGGCCGGCCAGAGCCCCTCCCGGGGCTAGTCATATTTCCGGGTTGTCTCCTTGTTTTCATGGTTCCAACGTGGGCCACTGGCTTCTTGCTCAGTTCGGTTGGAAAACTGATTTCTTCCTCATCCCCGAGATGGTTCCCGGGGAACAATGGTGTCCTTTGGGGTTGAGAATGTGTTTCTCACAGACGGCGCCAATGTTAAATCTTTGCTTAACATGTTGATGTTGTTCCTTTTCCTCTCCATATGGTCTCTTGATCCGCGTCGGGCCGGCCTGCGGCGTGAAGTGAGCGACTCAAGCGTACCACGGAAAATAGGCTTGCATAATGAAAGAGATATGATTAGTATCAAGGAAGAAGGGAAACATGCACTAATGTTACCGTATCTTAAGGCCCCAATGGTTTGTTCGGTCATAAGCATCGCGCTTCTTGCACTCATCTTCCGGGTCGGGCGGCCTCCCGAGTGGCTCCTCAATTCGTGTCGGGGAGTGAGGTTCCTTCTAGTTTGCCCTACAATTCCTTTGTTCCTCTCTTGTTCTTCTTTCTTGTGTAGAATCCCTCTTTTTCCTCCTAAGGGAGTCTATTTATAGGGGATATTATGGCGGGCCTCCTCCTTGGGCGCAACCATCCCTTCTTGTGTGGGTTCTAGGGAGGCCTATGATCAATGGCGTCTGATCCTAGTTCTCTTTTAGGCAAAGCCCTATTTGTATAGGCCTTGTTATTTTCCAATAATCATGTTTTAGTGGTAGGCCTATTGCTAATGATGAAAATCAGGCAAATAAATTTGTAATGCCCAACTCTCCCTCAAGTGTAAGGTTGCAGTTGTAGGTAGGGTGAGTGGGGTCGAACCCA
>JBBYHH010629540.1:0-10468 GCA_038382905.1 Daphne laureola
TTATGATATGGGCCTCCGTCTAGTGGACGTGAAGGCAACAATATGTATGTCGGAATGGATGGTATTAATGTTAAAGATAGTTATGGAATTGCGACAAGTTATAAGGAAAACTGGAATTGATACTCAAGGATTTTAAGGTTAAGGTACTCTTGCAGGACCAAGAGTCTTAAGATGGGGAGAATTGTTACACCCACCCCGGATTTATGATATTTTCTGATGCAATTTGCCAGAGATTGGTTTTATAATTTTATCGGGACTTGGAATTATTTGAAATGGAGTTGATTAAGAATGAATTAATTGTCTCAGGAAGTGAATCGAGGCTATTTTTGAGGTATTTTGTATCAGTGGAATTAAATAGGGGTTTTGAGCCATTTTACCAAAATTCACCTCGAAAAGGTAAATTGGTCATTTCGGAGAAAAGGTGTTTTTTTTACAATTCTCATAACCCGAGAATTTAATTGAAGCCCATCCCATGGGATTTTAGAAATTTGGAACATTTTTTGAATCTCGGATTATTTTACCAAAAAATCGGGTTTGGAAGGCAAAATGATCATTCTTGGAAAATTGGGCTTAAGTGGGATTGTTAATTAGTATTTATTAATTAAGTTATTAATAGAAACAGAAAAGAATAAAAAAAAAGTAAAAAAATCAGAAACAGAACAGGATCTGCGATCTACATCTTTGACCTCCATCTTTGATCTGCTCCCGCTCCCGATGCGATGAAGATGGAGGCTGATCGTTGATGAAACGGAGCTGGCACCAGGGCGGTGCGGCGATGGCGTGCTGGTGGCCTCACCGGCGGTGCAGTGCGAAGGATCGGAGATCAATCGAGGCTGAGACGTCACGGATAAACTTGGCGATCGGCTGCAAGTGGAGCGGCGCGGCGAGCAGCGGTAGACAGTTAAAACGGAGTCGGCCTGGACCGACGCACCGGTGGCTGGAGAGGACATCGGTGGCGGCGGACTAGGGCTAGAGCACCGGGTTTCAGGGCCAGCAGATCCGGCGTGAGTGTAAATGTAGTCAATGGTTCCGGTGATGATGGTGACGTCGGTGACGGTGGCTTGCGACCGGTGACATCGACGGAGCACGGCGGCGGCAGCTAGAGTGTCTCCGGTGACCGGCAGGTAGACCGGATCCGCTGTGGAATGTGGACAGAGGCGTTCTCCAGTGATAGCGGCGGTGATGGCTGGAGGCCTCCGGCGAGGCTGGTTCCGCCTCTGCTCTGAAACCGCACCTGCTGGAACCGGACAGCGCGTAGTGGCAGTGCGTACGGCCACCCTCCAGCGGTTCCAATGACGGTGGCGCGTGCGGCGATGACGGTGGCGCGTGCGGCGATGACGGTGGCGCATGCGGCGATGACGGTGGCGCATGCGGCGATGACAACGGTGTGTGGACCATCCTCCGATGAGGTCACCGGTCAACTATGTCAAGCTATGAAATAAATTATTGACACGTTAAGTATGAAGTTGTCACTTTATGAGAATTATGGAATAAAGTAAGTTTATGGAAAAGTTCAAGGATTAAGATTACGGGACTGTTTGATAAAGTATGTTAAGTATGAGAATTTTAGTTTTAAACTAAAATTCAACATTGTTTTGTTATATCAGATAAGCTCTGATATCACCGAGAATATCTGCGAGGCGGTAGCAGCTTTAGTAGATTATTCTGATTATCGAGGTAAGAGTTCATCTTTCTTAATATACGCTCATTGGGATTTTGACTCAGTGTAAATTAGGCTAGATGAGGCGAGTCTTGGGCCGGTGGTGGGGCCCCTGACTAGTCTTGTAGATATGTCTAGTGGTATGCATGTCCTTTACTTAAAACACTGTTTCTGCACCAGTACTGTATTGATACGGCTTTGACTTTGGGGTATCGGGTCCCCCCACTGGTACCATGCGACTACTGTCACTGTTTGTCCCGACCGATTGAACACCGGCCACCGGGTCCCCTACTGGATTGGGTCGGTGTGTTGGATGCAACCACCTTGACCATACTGTATTACTAACATTTTCTGCAGGTTTCCGCATTTTTATCCACTAGATTTACCCTTGCCCTTACTGAGTACCTTTCGAGGACTCACCCCCTTATTGTAAATCTTTTTCAGGAATTATTGTTCGGTAGCCCACGAGATAGTCTGCACGGCTAATATGTTATTGTTACCCCCGGGTACATTTATGGGTACCGCCAGGTACATTCTGTCTTCCTGAATTAGATCATTGTTTACGGGGGTAGTCTCGATCGCTCTTTGGCATTGTTCTGTTTATGGGTTTGAAATCGACTAACGGGTTTTTCTTTTATGATGCATGTAAGCAGTAACTTATTGGTGCTCGCCTGGAGCAAAGTAAGTTTTCAGACTTATGTTTATTATAGCTCTGTAGGATAGTATGCATGCATATAGTTCGGATGAATGTATAATTGTATGATGGAACTCCGCGCCCAACAAAGTGGGTGGCAGTTCCTTTCTGATGTATAAGTTTAAATTTTGTTATAACGCGCGATATCCTCTAAAACTACTAGCGTGTTTTTGGGCGCAAGTTTAGGCAATTAGGTAAACGGAACGCCTTAAAACCTGTAATAACACGTTAGAAACTTAAGTTAAGAATTTTTTTTAAATGGGCGGGTTTTCGGGACCGCAAGTTTTGATGAACTCCATTTCGACGTCATCAGCCACCTCGAGTAAGCACTTTTGCACAGTTTTCTAACAAGTGGCACGGAGAGGTGTTGACATGTGCAATTTTTTATCATTTGACTATTAGTCATCTGTGTGATAAGTTTCTGAATCATACCATCGAAAGTCAATATCTGTGATTGAATGATATGGAATTTGAATATGATTTTCCTGTCGGTAAGCAGCAGATGTAATCCTATTAGTTAGTTTTAGGTACACCTTAGTATGTGGCTCAGTCTGAGTGGGCTTATTTGATTCTGTCTGAGGGGACATATGAGATTAATGTGAGAAAGATTAGTATGATTTCCCTATTCGGGAAACCTTCAAGTCGGAGGAAATTTTTAGAAGATGGATGTAATTATACTAAAGTCTTTCGTATTAGTATACTCAAGGTGAGTATTCTGGATCTGATTTAGACCATCCATGTGGATGAGCTCTGGTTACAGCCAAACTTGTCTCACCAGGAAGTAGTGTTGCCTTGTTGGCTAAGAATACTTGAAATGTTACCCCGATGACTCTTGGAGGACCAAAACCCCTAAGGGGGGAGAAACGGTACAGTCACCGTCATCGGAAGGTGACTTTTCGATAAGTTTGACCGGAGGTCAATTTCTGGAATCGCCGGGACTTTGTTAAAAATATGTGGAACACAGGTTTTGTTAATTCTCATATCCCGAGAGATAGTTAGGGGTCCATTTCCATGCTAATTTGCATTTTGGAATAAGAATGTGAATTCCGGGTTATTTTGGAAAATTGGACAAAACTGGAATTATGTTGGACACATAATTTGGTGCCATAATTATGTTGTGATAAGGAGTATTTGTTATGGTTGGTGATTAAATTACAAGGATTAAAGTGTGGTAGTAAGAAAGTGAGTTATATTAAGTAAGTGATAGAAACTCATTTAACAAAAAAATTATCTCTCTTCCCTACCTTAAATCACCGATTTCTGCCCTCTCTTACCTCACCATTTTCTTTGCTCCAACCTCACAAATCTTCACCAAATCACCATCTTTACTAATGAAATCTTTGAGGTCATCTTGGATTCATGAGTATTTCTTGTTAGAACTAAGATTGAGAGTTGTTCAAACTTCATTTCTCACCTCTCATGGAATCCAAAAATTAGGGATGAACTTTGGGTGAATTGGTCATCAAATTTCTTCAAGAATTGTGTGAGGTAAGCCTGAATTTGAAGTATTTTGAAGTGGTAGCAAGTATCTTTTTATGATTCATCATTTTGGTTTGAAATTGGAGCTAGGGTTTATAGGGGTGTCAATTGGACGGGTCAAGTCGGGTCATTCGGGTTTCAGGTTGATTTGGGTTGAGCTATTTTTAAGTCTAGTGAGGTTCAGGTCGGGTCATTCAGGTTTTGGGTTGTTTCGGGTTGAGATGTTTTCGAGTCAGGCAGGGTTCGGGTTCGGGTTCGGGTCATTTGGGTTTCAGGTCATTTCAGGTTGAGCTGTTTTCGGGTTAGGTCAGCTTCAGGTTCAGGTTATTCTGGTTTCAGGTTGTTTCAGGTCGGGTTTATTCGGGTCCAATTTCGGGTTTCTTCTGGTCGAAGTTCGGGCTTCTTCGGATCAAATTTTGGGTTTCTTCGGGTCCAAGTTCGGGTTTCTTCTGGTCCAAGTTTGGGTTTCTACAGGTCCAAGTTTGAGTTTCGTCGGTCCAAATTTTAGTAGCTGAAATTTTTAAATTAAACTTTTATTTTTTATATTTATAATCTTTTTATGCATATAATTTTTCCTCCAATAAAATTGGATATTAGATATTCTTCCAACAAAATTGGAAATTTGATATTGCTCCAACAAAATTGGAGATTGCACATTTTCCAAAAGATTAGAATTTGGACATTGTAAATTTATCACAACAAAATTGAAAATGGAATATTGCTCCAACAACTTTGGAAATTAAGAATTCCTCCAATAAAATTGGATATTAGATATTCTTCTAACAAAATTAGAAATTGGATGTTGCTCTAATAAAATTAGAGATTGCATATTATTTCAAAAGATTAGAATTTGGAAATTGTCAATTTATCAAAACAAAAATGAAAATGGAACATTCTTCCAACAACTTTGGAAATTAGGAATTTCTTCAACAAAATTAGATATTAGATATTCTTCCAACAAATTAGAAATTGGATATTGCTCCAATAAAATTTGAGATTGCACATTATTCCAAAAGATTAGAATTTGGACATTGTCAATTTATCACAACAAAATTGAAAATGGAACATTCCTCCAACAACTTTGAAAATTAGGAATTCATTCAATAAAATTGGATATTAGATATTCTTTCAACAAAATTAGAAATTGAATATTGCTCCAACAAAATTGGAGATTGCACATTATTCTAAAAATTTAGAATTTGGACATTGTTAATTTATCACAATAAAATTAAAAATGGAACATTACTTAAACAACTTTAGAAATTAGGAATTTCTTCAATAAAGTTACATATCAGATATTCTTCCAATAAAATTTGAAATTAGATATTGTTCCAACAAAATTGAAGATTGCACATTATTCCAAAAGATTAGAATTTGGACATTGTCAATTTATCAGAACAAAATTAAAAATGAAACATTGCTCCAACAACTTTCGAAATTAGGAATTCCTTCAATAACATTAGATATTAAATATTCTTCCAACAAAATTAGAAATTAGATATTGTTCTAATAAAATTGAAGATTGCACATTGTTCCAAAAGATTAGAATTTGGACATTGTTAATTTATCACAACAAAATTGAAAATGAAATATTGCTCCAACAACTTTGGAAATTCGGAATTCCTTCAATAAAATTGGATATTAGATATTCTTCCAACAAAATTTGAAATTGGATATTGTTCCAAGAAAATTGGAGATAACACATTGTTCTAAAAGATTAGAATTTGGATATTATCAATTTATCACAACAAAATTGAAAATGAAACATTGCTCAAACAACTTTGGAAATTAGGAATTCATTCAACAAAATTGGATATTAGATATTCTTTCAATCAAATTGAAAATTGAATATTGCTCCAACAAAATTAGAGATTGCACATTATTCCAAAAATTTAGAATTTGGACATTGTCAATTTATCATAAAAGATTTTTTGAAAATGGAACATTGCTCAAATAATTGAGGAAATTAGGAATTCCTCCAATAAAATTAGATATTAGATATTCTTTCAACAAAATTGGAAATTGGATATTGCTCCAACAAAATTAGATATTGCACATTATTCCAAAAGATTAGAATTTAGATATTGTCAATTTATCATAACAAAATTAAAAATGAAACATTTCTCCAACAACTTTGAAAATTAGAATTCCTCCAATAAAATTAGATATTATATATTCTTCTAAAAAAATTAGAAATTAGATATTGTTCCAACTAATTGGAGATTGCAAATTGTTCCAAAATATTAGAATTTCGACATTGTCAATTTATCACAACAAAATTGAAAATGGAATATTATTTCAACAACTTTAAAAATTAGGAATTCCTTCAATAAAATTAGATATTAGATATTCTTTCAACAAAATTGGAAATTAGATATTGTTCCAACAAAACTGGAGATTGCACATTGTTTCAAAAGATTAGAATTTGGACATTGTCAATTTATCACAATAAACTTGAAAATGGAACATTGCTCCAATAACTTTGGAAATTAGGAATTTCTTCAATAAAATTGGATATTAGATATTCTTCCAACAAAATTAGAAATTGGATATTGCTCAAACAAAATTGGAGATTATACATTATTCTAAAAGTTTAGAATTTGGATAATGTCAATTTATCACAACAAATTTAAAAATGGAATATTGCTCCATCAACTTTGAAAATTATGAATTCCTCTAATAAAATTGTATATTAGATATTCTTCCAATAAAATTAGAATTTGGATATTGTTCCAATAAAATTAGAGATTGCACATTATTCTAAAAGTTTAGAATTTGGACATTGTCAATTTATCACAAAAAAATAGAAAATAGAATATTGCGCCAACAACTTTGGAAATTGTGAATTCCTCTAATAAAATTGTATATTAGATATTCTTCCAACAAAATTAGAATTTGGATATTTTTCCCACAAAATTGGAGATTACACATTATTCTAAAAGTTTAGAATTTGAACATTGTCAATTTATCACAATAAAATTGAAAATTGAATATTACTCCAACAACTTTGAAAATTAGGAATTCCTCCGATAAAATTATATATTAGATATTCTTCTAAAAAAATTAGAAATTAGATATTGCTCCAATAAAATTGCAGATTGCACATTATTCTAAAAGTTTAGAATTTGGACATTATCAATTTATCACAACAAAATAGAAAATGGAACATTGCTCCAACAACTTTGGAAATTACGAATTCCTCCAATAAAATTGGATGTTAAATATTCTTTCAACAAAATTAAAAATTGAATATTGCTCCAATAAAATTGGAGATTGCACACTGTTCTAAAATATTAGAATTTAGACATTGTTAAATTGTCAGAAACAATTAAAAATAGAATATTGCTCCAACAACTTTGGAAATTAAGAATTTCTCCAATCAAACTAGATATTAGATATTCTTCCAATAAAATTAGAAATTGGATATTGCTACAATAAAATTGGAGACTGCACATTATTATAAAAGTTTAGAATTAAGATATTGTCAATTTATCACAACAAAATTGAAAATGGAGCATTACTCCAACAACTTTGAAAATTAAGAATTCCTCCAACAAAATTAGATATTAGATATTCTTCCAACAAAATTAGAAATTGGATATTGGATATTGGTCCAACAAAATTGGAGATGACACATTATTCTAAAATTTTAGAATTTGGAGATTATCAATTTATCACAATAAAATTAAAAATGGAACATTACTCCAACAACTTTGAAAATTAGGAATTCTTTCAAATTTTTTTTGATATTAAATATTCTTCCAATAAAATTAAAAATTGGATATTGCTCCAAGAAAATTAGAGATTGTACATTGTTCCAAAAGATTAGAATTTGGATATTGTTAAATTGTCATAAACAATTAAAAATGAAACATTGCTCCAACAACTTTGGAAATTAGGAATTACTCAAATAAAATTAGATATTAGATATTCTTCCAACAAAATTGGAAATTGGATATTGCTCCAATAAAATTAGAGACTGCACATTGTTCTAAAAGATTAGAATTTGGACATTGTTAAATTATCACAAATAATTAAAAATGGAACATTGCTCCAATTTTTTTCAAAATTATGAATTCCTCAAATAAAATTGTATATTAGATATTCTTCCAATAAAATTGGAATTTGGATATATATTGCTCCAATAAAATTGAAGATTGCACATTATTCTAAAAATTTAGAATTTGGACATTTTTAATGTATCACAACAAAAATGAAAATGAAAATTTTTTCCAATAACTTTGGAAATTAGGAATTCTTGCAATAAAATTGGATATTAGATATTATTTCAACAAAATTAAAAATTAGATATTGCTCTAACAAAATTGGAGATTGCACATTATTCTAAAAATTTAGAATTTGGACACTGTCAATTTATCACAATAAAATTAAAAATGGAACATTGCTCAAACAACTTTGGAAATTAGAAATTTCTTCAATAAAATTGGAGATTAGATATTCTTCCAACAAAATTAGAAATTGGATATTGCTCCAACAAAATTTGAGATTGCACATTACTCTCAAAATTTAGAATTTAGACATTGTCAATTTATCACAATAAAATTGAAAATGTAACATTACTCCAATAACTTTGGAAATTAGGATTTCCTTCAATAAATTTGGATATCAGATATTCTTCCAATAAAATTGGAAATCGGATATTGTTGTAACAAAATTGTGTATTTGATGTGTTGGATGATTACATTTTGGAATTTACAATTGTATTTGGTCATTTATGCACAACTGTCGTTATGTACTATCATTTTCTTACTTTAGAGTTTAGACAATTAATGATAGTAGTTTATTTTGTTATGATGATAGTAACTCTATAATACATTAGATGATTAAATTTTGTTATGATCATGATAGTTTATTTCGGGTTCCTTAGGGTTTGGATTCGAATTAATCGGGTTCAGATTCGGGTTAATCAGGTTCGAGATTCGGGTCAGGTCGGATTCGGGTCACAGGTTCATCGGGTTCGAGTCAGGTCGGGTTCGAGTTCGGGTCATTCGGGTTTTAGGTTCATTCGGGCCGAGCTATTTTCGGGTCAGACCGGGTTCATGTTTAGGTCAGGTCAGGTTTTGGGTCATTCATTTTTTCGATCAACTCGGATCAGGTCAGGTTCATGCGGGTTAATCAGATCGGGTCAGTTTTTGACACCCGTAGACGCAGTTATGGTGGAGCTGTCGCAGCAAAACACCAATGGGAAGGGAAAGCAACAAACCTTGATGGCGGCCCTTCCGAAACTAGCACAACCAGCTCGAATGACGAGAACAAACAAGAGAAAAAGGTGGATTGCAAGGCCAAGCAGAGCCCAGAACATCTGTCGGACCAAAGGCACGCCAGGGAGAGAGCCCCAGCATCAGATCAATGCTCCAGGGCAGGGACAACACCATCTAGGGCAGGGACAACACCATCTAGGATAGGGTTTTAAGGGATTCGATCTCAGTATTTTTTTATAAAGTCCCATAATCTATACGCAAATGATAGAAGGATATTTAATTCTTCTAAATAGTACTACCTCTATCTTAAAAAAAATTAATACGTTTCTTTTATAGTATTTAATTTATAATTTTATTTTGTCACACTTTTAATGGATAAAGTCAACTAATTTTAATGCAAACTATAGATTAATATTTTTAGTTTCTGAATATATATTTTTTTCTTCAAATTTTTTTAATGAATTATTTTTAGTAATAATTTAAGTCTATCATAGTAATGTGAAAAAAACACCAATTTTTCATAGATGAAGAGAGTATGTTTTTTTTTTTTAATTCACAATAATGATAACCTAAGTAAAACATAGTACAAAAGTTTAATGGAACAATTTTATTGGGATGGATCATGGATGTAGTTTGTAAAGAAAAGTTTATAGTATTTTTTTGCAAGGAAAAGGAGTGATTTTTTTTAAATAATGGTAAAAAGTGACTGTTTTATTCTCTCATATCTAACTTCAATGATCATCGGTTAACCTTCTAACTTCTACTGTTCTACAGAATCATCCCTTCAGTGTAGTTGCAGCGGGTCCTGTTTGGGTTTCTTCATCACTGCGCTTTCTTCCGTACTACTATAACTTATGGGATTAGGGCGTAATTATAATGAAGGTATTGACCCACATTCTGGAAAAGGAGTGAAGTCCATTGATTCAGTTTGCTGCTCGATTTGCCTCGAAACAGTTGTAGATAATGGCCTCCGTTCGTGGTCTAAGCTGCAATGTGGTCACCGGTTTCACCTGGGTAAGCTTCGTTTCTCAATTTCGGGCACCAAATGTTATTGGGTTTTGGCGTCTTTAGGTTTTGGCATGGTTTTGTATTTTGTTCTTTTGCTTTTTGAGTCAATGCTACTGCATGTGCATATGCATGTGCATATGCATGTGCATGTTGTTGTAACGGATGTGAGAAAAATAATAAAAAGAAACATAAATGAAGAACATAGAATTTAACGTGGTTCACTAACAGTGTGTTAGCTACATCCACGGGTAGGGGTGTTCACGGGGCGGGACGGGACGAGTTTGGGAAAAATAAAATATATCCCGCGCGGGACAGTTTTCCCAATTTAGAAACCGAACCGAACCGTACCTACATAAAAATCAAACCGAACCGAACCGAACCGAAAAATGACGGTTTCCCACGGAT
>JBBYHH010629651.1:0-10467 GCA_038382905.1 Daphne laureola
ATCGACCACCAAACCTTCTGCTTGTGACACGGTTATAGGTCTGAAATGGGATTGGTTCCGTGGGTCTCCACGACCACCAACTCTCTACTTCTGATTCTGATTCTAATTTCTATTCTGATCATAGATTGTAAATCTGTACTCTGACTGCTTTTGTGTGTCCATGTGACTACAAACCCTGTGATTTTGTCTAATTCTGATCTTCTTGATTCCGTGCATCTTCGGACCACTGAATCCTCTGATTCTGTTTCTGTACTCTTCTTGGTTTCGGGTGTCTCTTTGAGCGTTGAACCTTCTGCTTCTATTCTGTTTCCGCCCTTAGGGCGATGATGATGGTTAAAAGGGTTCTAGGCCCTCGCTGGTACAAAGCGTCTGAGTGTCTGTGTCTGTGTCGATATGAAGTTATTCTGTACTCTTTACTATGTATCTATGGCAGTTCCACAGCTAAGGAGGCCGTCGTGGTGTGTGGGATGGATAGGACGTATGTTTGTCTGGTTCTGATTCTGATATTATGTCTCTATATTGATCTGTATATCTGTACTCTATATTTTCTGACATGGTCTTTGCAGGTTACATGAAGAAAACCTTTACTTCTACCTAAGCTCTTACTGGGTTCTTTGGAGAACTCACCCTTATACTTTAAACATTTCAGGAGCATCTGGTACTTGACCTGCGGAGTGGTACCGCATGGTCATTAGTGATTTTGTACCCAAAGGTAGATTAACTCCTTATGTATTCTGTGTTTAAGGTTAAGGATAGAATTGGTATCTGGAAAGAAATAGCGATATTATATGGGTTATGGATCTAGTTATGAACTGATATTGGTCTGTTCAGGTACATTAAGTATATGACTAATGGTTTGTCATTCTGTATCGCAGCTAGCAGTGTAGCACCTATTGGACCGGGCTTTGTCGGATATTGTTGGCCCGACACCCGGATTTTAGTGTATGTATTTTTGGTAGCCTGTAGCAGCTTTGTAGCATAGATTGCACAATCATGTAGACATGTACAAATAGATAAGGAATGTTGTATGAATGTTTTTGTGTACCTATGAGGTTTCGTTGTTATCCGCTGTGTATGTTTATTTTATCGGGAAGTGCTTGCCTGAGGCAGCCTTCTTTCGGAGTATCTGGTCTGAGCTGAACTCAGTTTATCTGCTATCTGGTTGGTATTCTGTTTTGCAGTAGCAAGGAACGCTTGTAAGGTATGTTCTGACTTCCGCTTTTAGGGACCGACTACGTGGGTTTCCACATTATTGTGTTGCGCATTTACAGGTCCGTCGCACCGCCGCCCTCTGACCTCGCGACTACTTCCCGTCGGGCCGTGTATCGAGGGGGTGGTGTGACAGCCACGACCTCGACCAGGCGCAGACACTCGTCCTCCTGAACCATGTCGACGCTTCCTGGGCATCCAAATTAGAATCGGGTCAAAAATGAAGCAAAACCTCAGAACCCATGTTGAAATCTAGAAGAACCGAGCAAGAGAGAGCTCAAAGACCACCAACGGCGATGCCAGAGATAAACCCTAGCAGAGCTTTTCTTTTCTGAACACACTTTTTTTTTTTTTTCCTTTCTTTATTGAAAAGGTAAAGTTGAGTATAATTTCGTAAAAGTAGAGAGAGACATATTACCTCATTTTATCAAAAGTGATACGATACTTTTTCGTTTAATGTATACTTTATTTTCTTCAACATTCTATTATACTAAAAATTTAAATATATCATACGTATATAACAATCTGACGTGTTTAATTTTTAAATATATATTTTTTTTAAAAAGTAAATAATAAAAATTTAAGTCAAAAATAAATTTAAAAATCATCTTCCTCATTTCTCTACCATAATCTATTACTGTCGTAGTCTCAAATGTTTCAAATGTATTATTGTCCATTTCATTTATAAATTGCGAAAGAAAGATGAGATTGTATAATTTGTTTGATTTGACTAAAAGGTCATAAAAGACGAGTGGTGAATGAAGAGTAAAGTAAAGAGGCAAATGAGCATCAAACAAAGAGAAGATGGATAATTGAACGAAGCAGGTGAGCCGAGGCATCAACACCACACCAACAGCAAACTGCGGCTCTCTGTCTTCCATTTAGCAACTTGCATGAATACAACCAAACAACCAAACTGAGTCCCCATAATCATATGAAGCAACCCATCCATGATCTGCCGCAAGCTTAACACTCTCGGGTCCGGCCTCTAAACGTGTCACCGCCTCCTTTTGCATGTCTCTCCCCAAAAACACATCATATATTTCTTACTAATTTCCACTCTCATCTCTCCTCTTTCATCTCAACCCTGTAAACTTCCTTCTAAGCCATAGCAGTTGTGCCATGCCACATAATACTAACATCTTCCCTCCTCTTCTTCCGCTGCTTCTTCTTTTTGTCCTTTCCTTCTTTCTCCTCCTCGCCGCCGCCGGCCGCTCCAACCAGGCCCTCATCCGGCTGCCCACCGAAGAAGACGATGAAGTCGGAACGCGCTGGGCGGTTCTGGTCGCCGGTTCATCTGGCTACGGAAACTACAGACATCAGGCATGCATCCACACATTAATTAACTAATACTACGTACTAGTAATATTTCTCTATATATATACCTCATGAATCCTAAATGTATTATCTCATGATATATAATACGATTGGGATTGAAGTATAATTACTTATACTTAATCATCGATTAGTTTTGGAATAATTAACTTTTGATTTTTACATTCATATATATGATCAGGCGGACGTTTGTCATGCGTATCAAATCCTGAGAAACGGAGGGATCAAAGAAGAGAAGATAATAGTGTTTATGTATGACGACATCGCTCATAACGACCTTAATCCTCGTCCAGGCCTCATCATCAACCATCCTCAAGGCCAAGACGTATACGCTGGTGTTCCCAAGGTACGTATAATTTACTTAATTAATCCCATTAAGAAATTAATTAGTTAATTAATTCAAAGGTAGCTAGGTGGAGAGAAAATCACGTCCCTTCTTCTTTTTGGCTTTGGAGGAGGATTCTTCTTCAAGCAACTGTAGGACTAGTTAATTAATTAATTCTCTGAATCATGGCTAATACACATGCTCCCCACTTAACGTAATTCTCGAGTTAAAGTTTGATTATCGCACTAACCATGATTAGACACGGGAGATTAGCTGCTTCGCTTATTATTTTTTTGTCCCCAACCGCATGTCACATCATCTCAATATTTTACAAATTGATCTTTATTTTTTCTTATCTAGGAGGTAGGTACATATATCTGTCACTTATTCCTTAATTAGTACTCCCTCCATTTTAAAAGTAATTTTATTTTTTAATTATTTTAAAATATAAATTTAAGATTTTTGTATATAAATAAAAAATTTATATATCTATTTTATAAATATATTTTTTTTATATTTTTTTTATTTTAAAATAATATAAATAAATTAAAATTAAATAAATATACAAAATTAAACGTTTTATTTTTTTTACGACAGGTGGATGGGTACTATTTAGTTGATGGGACAGGGTGAGCAGTAGCTCTTTTGTCGCTTTCAATTTTTATTTTTTTCAGTCTGCCATCAAAACGTCATCGTTTAGACCAGCATCCCTTCTTCGGTTACATTTTTTACTGTTACCCTCATATAAAAACGTTGACGTACTCTGTTTCTTTTCCTACTGTTTCTCCTAACTCCACCCAGAGTGACCGAGAAGTGTGGGGACTAAATTTTTAGTATAATTTATAAATATAGAGATATATAATATAATTTATATTAATTAAAATTAAATTTTATATTTTTATAATTATAATTTAAATATATTATTTAATAATCTATTATATAATGAGAATATAATAAGAATTGATTTCAAATGAAATTTTTTTTATTTAATTCAAACATAAAATCTTAGTTCTAAAACAGTATGAGTGTCTTATTTTTGAAATTTTTGATAATGATATTTTTTAATTTGAGCTAAATGTTAAATTTTTTTATGTTTGGTGAATATTTTTTTCTTTTAAAAGAAAACGTTATACATTCATGAAATTAAAATTCCATCTGAAAGTAATCACATTTAAAAAGATAAAATGTCCTTTATCAAAAAGAAAAAAGAAAAAAGAAAAGGTACAATAAATTATAAGAAATAAATATTGTCTTTGATTCATGAATTATGTTAAATTTTTTGTGACTACGTGTATTATTTTAATAAAAGGTTACAAATTTCTTTTGAATTTTTTAAAATTGATATGAAGTTTATGAAGAGAAAAAATGAATGAAAAAAATCATATGTACCTTTTTATTTTATATTTTTTATAAAAAATTAAATTTATATATCTATAATTTGAAAAAAAATTATATTAAATTTTTTTATATTATTAAATAAGAATAATATTTGTAATTTTCTGCCACCCCTATCTTTAACCATTTCTTTTTCCATTTGTTCCTTTCTCTTCCTTTTCTCATTTGTCCTTTATTTTCGTTTTTAATTTTTAATTTTTTTTATTCTTTCCTTACCCTCACCCTTACGTCATCTTTGCATACTCTTCCTTTCTTCCCCTTCAATTGTCTGGTCCTTTTTTTTTCCCAGCAACTTCATCACTTCATATTATATTTTCATCACTTCATATTATATTTTCAATCCTACTTCAGATTTCGACAACACTCAACATCATTTTACTTCACTGTCCCCACAACAAAACAAACGATTTCTGAATGTCTATGCCGAATTCCTGCATGCCACCACCCAAATTCCTTTTACTCATCTGTTCTTAATTATGAATTATTAGTGATAAAGCAACGAGAGCAAATTGAAAACTTTAACACTTCACTTGTATCTTTTATTAATATTTGTCTGCTCTTAAATAGAGCTGATTACAACGGCACTTACAAAGATTCTAACTAACAACATAACAAATTCCCGCTAACAACTTGCTAACAAATAGCTAAGGATCCTACTGATTTAACTGACTTCAACGGTTATCATCTTGAATAAGTTAAATTTATGTTGCTTAAGAAGCATTTCTAACACTCCCTCTTGCTTCAAAGTTACTAATGCATAATTTGTCTCTTGAATCCTCAAATCTCCCTCTAGACAGTGTCTTGGTAAACACGTCTGCCAGCTGCTCTTCACTTGAACAGAATTCCAATCTGACTTCTTCCTTTACCACCAATTCTCGAATAAAATTGTGCTTGATTTCCATGTGTTTTGTCCTGCCATGGAAAACTGGATTCTTGGTCATAACAATAGCTGAAATGCTATCACATAGTAATGGTGTTGCATCCTTTTGTGCTTGTCCCAAATCTGCTAATAGCTTTCTGAGCCATACCACCTGACAAGCTGTATGATTTGCAGCAACGAATTCTGTCTCAGTAGTAGATAGTGCAACTGTACTTTGCTTCTTGGATGACCAAGAGATTGGTCCTGAACCAAGCAAGAAACAACTCCCAGAAGTACTTCTTCTATCTTCATGTGAACCAGCCCAGTCACTGTCACTGTATGCCTTCAAACACAGCTCTACATCTTTGAAATACCAGATGCCATACTCAAATGTTCCTGCTACATACTTTAGTATCCGTTTAGCAGCTCCATACTGATGTCTTGAGGGTTTTTGCATAAACCTGGATACTAAACTTACTGCAAAGGCTATGTCAGGTCTTGTCTGAGCCAAGAACATCAATCTTCCCACCAGACTTCTAAAAGCAGTTGGATTTGCATCTCGAGTCCCATCTTCAGACCTCAACTTCTCTCCAGGGTTCATGAAAGTACTAACTATTTTACAGCTAGTAAGGTTGTACTGTTCAGCAAATCTTTAGCATATTTTTGCTGACACAGGAAAACCCCTTCTTGTGTTTGCTTGATCTCAAGACCCAAGAAATAGCTCAATTTTCCAAGATCAATCATTTCAAACTTTTAAATCATTGCAGCCTTGAATTGTGTCATGAGGTGGACATATGAGCTTGTATATATCATGTCATCAACGTATAGACTCACCATAATAATGTCATTACCTTCTGCTTTCTTCAGATAAATTATAGACTCATTAGGACTTTTCTGAAATCCTTCCTCCAAGAAGAACTCTTCAACCTTACTGTACCAAGCTCGAGGAGCCTGTTTTAATCCATAAAATGCCTTCTTTAGTTTGTACACCTTTTCTTCTTCACCTTCTTTAACAAAACCTGGTGGTTGTTGAACATAGACTTCCTCCTTGAGCTCTCCATTAAGGAATTAATGCATATTTTACATCCAATTGGAAGAGTTCCCATCCAAATTTAGCAGCCAATGCCAAAATCAACCTTATTGTTTCGAATCTGGCCACAGGTGAAAACGTCTCTTCATAATCCACACCATATTCTTATGTGTATCCTCTAGCCACAAGCCTTGCCTTATACTTCTGAATTGAGCCATTGGATTGGTGTTTTACCTTAAATATCCATTTGAGGCCTATAATCTTCTTCTCTGCTGGTAATTGGAGAAGCTCCCAAGTGTCATTGTTCTCTATAGCAGCAACTTCTTCTTCCATTGCCTGCTTCCAGATTTTAGAATCCATAGCCTCTTCTGCAGTAGCTGTCACATCGATAAAAAACACATATGTGGAGGCATAAATATCATCAAGTGACCTCATTCTTCTCTCCCTGGATTCAGGAGATTCCTCATCTGATGAGGGATCTTTAGTTTGAACATTCTGTTCAGGACTAGGAGGTGGTGGTTCTTGATGTTCACTGGGTTGATCCACCTCTTCTTCTAAGCTCTCTACTGACCTAACTCCTTCCTTTTCTTCATACCAGCTTTCACCTTCATCAAAATTTACATCCCTGCTTATAACCATTTTCTTTGTTTCTGGGTCAAACAATCTGTATGCCTTTGAGTTACTGTTATACCCAATAAATATGTACTTTCTGGATTTTTGATCCATCTTAGTCCTGCCAGTAGGAATTAGAGCATATCATAGGCATCCAAAAATCCTTAGATGTGTTACTGAAGGTTTTGAATCATACCAGGCTTCATAGGGTGTCTTATTCATAACTGCTTTGGTAGGTGAGATGTTAAGAAGATATACTGCTACAGCTACAGCTTCTGCCCAAAAGACATTTGGTAGTCCCTTGGTTTGCATCATAGCTCTAGCCATTTCTACCACTTTCTTGTTCTTCCTTTCAGCTATCCCATTTTGCTCAGGTGTGTAGGGTGTTGTTAACTCCCTCTTGATGCCATGTTTATCACAAAATCCATTAAATTCTCGAGAGCAGAACTCACCTCCTCTATCAGTTCTCAAAACCTTCAGTTTCTGCTCATATTCCTTTTCAACCATAGTCTTAAATTTTTTGAAGTGAATGAAAGCTTCAGACTTGGTTTCAACAAAGTAGACCCAACACATTCTTGAAAAACCATCTATAAACAGTAGGAAATACTCACTGCCACCATGTGAGGTTGCTTTCATTGGACCACAAAGATCTGAGTGCACCAGTTCAAGTTTTTGTGTGGCTCTATGCGCCTTTCCTATTGGAAATGGCTTTCTGGTCAATTTGGCCATTGAGCAGCCTTCACATACTCCTTCCAAGTCCGTTATAGTAGGTAGACCACATACCATCTCCTTGCTTGTTAGAAGCTGCAGACCCTTGACATACAAGTGTCCATATCTCAGATGCCACAATTCACTATCTTTGTTCCTGCTGCTCACCATTAGACATTCATTTCTGTCTGAGAAATCTACTGGGAACATCTTGTTCTCAGTCATTTTGGAGCTCAGGACCACAGTGCCTGAGTCAGTCTTAACCTCACATGTTCTTTTCACAAATACAACAGACATGTTACTAGTAATTAATTGTCCCACACTTATCAAGTTATGAGCAAGTCCAGGAGCAAAATAAACATTTCTGATATACTTTTGGTTTCCATTGATGTTAATCATAACAGTACCTTTGCCTTCAATCTCTATCTGCTTGTCGTTTCCCAATCTCACATGTGCTTTGTGAGATTCATCGAATTCTTTGAAAATGTCCTTTTGACCAGTGAGGTTATTGGAGCACCCACTGTCAATATACCATACTCCATTCTATTGACTCCCTTCTTTTGCCATAAAGAGAAATTCTTCTTCTTGGCTCTGTTGTTCATCATATTGAACCTGATCTACTTTGTGCCAGCAAGTATCCTCTTTGTGACCAATCTTTTTGCAATATATGCACTGAACTGTGCCAAACCTCCCTCTGCCTCTTCCTCTAAAGGAGGTTCTGCCTCTTCCTCTCTACATATTGAAGTTTATGGGAAAACCCTGAGCTTGAAAGGCATGTTCCTCTTCTCTAGCTGTTGTTTTGTTAATTCTGGCTTCGTGAGTTTGTAGGGAACCCATCAGCTCATCTACAGAGAGAGTTGTTAAGTCTTTGGACTCTTCTATGGCAGCCACCAAATGATCAAACTTTGGTGTGAGGATTCTAAGGATTTTAGTGACCACTGTTGCATCAGAGATGTTTTCTCCATAGGACCTCATTTGAGTGACAGTAGATAAGATTTTTCCACAATATTCTTCAACTGAATCTCCATTTTTCATGCTGAAAGTTTCAAAATTCATTCTCAGAAATTGCAATTTCACTGAGATTACCTTTGCCTATCCTTGATATATCTTCTTTAATGTGTCCCAGGCTTGCTTGGCAGTTGTAGATCCAGATATTCTTGAGAAGATGTTGTCCTCAATGGCTAGTTGGATGAAGAGGAGAGCTTTAGCGTCCTTCTTCTGGAGTTCTTTGGCTGATGTTTTGTCACTGCTGGTTTCATCACCTGGTCCCTTTTCAACCAGATCCCATAATTCTTGCAATAGAAACAGGGTCTTCATTTTGATACTCCAATAGTCATAATTGTCTCCCTTGAAGACTGGAATTTGTGATTGGGAGATGCTGACACCATTGTTGCTTGAAGATGCCATACTGGTATTGTGATTTGATGAGTGAATGTTGACTAATTGAACCAAGCTCTGATACCAAATATTAGAGATAAGGCAGCGAGAGCCAATTGAGAACTTCAACACTTCACTTGTCATTTCATTAATGTTTGTCTGCTCTTAAATAGAGCTGATTACAACGGTACTCAGAGAGATTCTAGATAACAATATAACAAACTCCCAGCTAACAACTTCCTAACAAATAGCTAAGGATCCTACTATTTTAAGCGACTCCAACGGTTATTATCTTGAATAAGTCAAATTCATCAGCTGCTTAAGGAGCATTTCTAACAGGGTTCTCCTTGCTTGAAGTGTGTATGTGTTTCGCAACAACTTTTCTAAATAAAGCAATATAGTTATACGGATATATAGCTTTTAGCATTTAATTGTAATTATTTAATTAATCTTAATTATTAAAGAATTAATCAAAACGCAGAAACAATTATTCTAGTTCTCCATGTACTACCTACCTATCAAAACGGTTATAAAACACTGAATTGAGACCTACTGGCTACTACAACTACAAGTCTTCGTGGTAGTTGAGGTCCGGCTGCCTTCGGTTCGGTGTTGCTGTCGTGTGGTGCGTCTTTGGGTGCTTCTATCTCCTTTGCAATTATTCATGTATAATTGATTCATGAATAAAATTTTGCTCTAATCCAGGGTGGAGGAAACTTCTCTTTCTCATACACGTAACATGACGTTATTGGTTGTTAATATCCTAATTAATTATAGATTACTACATCCCATAATAAATAGTGGCAGCCCAGTAATTAATAGTGATAGCACGAACCAATAATGCATGAAGGAGGAGTTCCCTCCACCCCGAGTTGGAGCAAAATTATGTTCATTGATTCATGAATAAATATTTTTATGCAAAATCAGAACATTTAGTTTTGAACTAGTTTGAATACCCGACTTCGTCACGGATTAAAAAATTATTGGTTCTCAAAGATGTTAACATATCAACTAACAATAGTTTCAAGTCATAAATTTAAGAAAGTATCTGTTAAATTTTTAAAGTTTTAGGTTAAATTGATTATTAGAAGAGTAACATAGATTCTATATATTTCTATTTTACGAAATATTCAGGAATACTCTATCCGTTAACAGACTTAGTGATAAATTGTGGCTTAAATTAAAGTTTGATGGTAAATTGTACCCTAGACAGTAAAATTAGTGGTGAAAATGGATAAAAAAAAATTAGTGGCATATTGATGGTCCCGGAGGGAGTATTGATGGACTCAAAGGGCGTACTGATGGCTCCAAAAGACATTTTAATCAGCCAGAAAGCGTCTGATGGCCGCGGAGAGCATATGAAAATTTTTATACTATTTCCCAAAAGGATTTCCTCGAATTAGGAAGTACAAGTGTGGTATTCATTGGATCTTTTACCCGGATACCCACAGACGACATCAATGTTGAGTCCAAACATAACATGGTGAGAAGTGAGAGTTTCTTAAGAGGTATTTATAATATTGAAGGTAGGTGTTCTTAGAGCTTTCTAGACAATGTGAGATATGTGAGTTTCTAAGTTGATGGGATTTTAAGGTCTTTATGTGAGTATGTAAATTT
>JBBYHH010629873.1:0-18831 GCA_038382905.1 Daphne laureola
TGAAATAATATCAAACTTTTTTCCCTCATACCCCCACAAACCTATTTTTTTTAGATCTTTATACAACTAACAATATAATTAAGTAAACAATTCTTGCGCCAAATGCGTAGGATAAAACTAATGTTAGTATTTATTTGTAGGTAAGTTATGGATAAGGCCCATCAGGGTTGATTATAGAGAAAGGCCCAATATTAAAGCATGGCGGGCCGCAGGCCACTAAGCCAATTCAAGTTCCGGTGCAAGTATAAGTGGATCATCTCAATCCAAGTCACGTGAAGAGATTAATTGATTAAATTGTTATCAATAAAATAGGTCTAAAACTATAAAAAGAAAATGCACATTTAAATGAAGTTCTAATCAGTAATGAAGAGATTAAAAGAGAAAAAGGTCAATGTAAACAAACTCAAACTGACGTAATTAAATGCACATTTAGATATTATTTAGTTTTTTTAGCAATTTGAGAAATGGAAATGGAGTAATTAGCATTTTAGGAATTAAATTGATCAAAGAAAAATAGTATTACCTGTAACACGGTTCGTAATCCTTGGTTTGTTCGGAGGGGGGCGGTATTAATTAAGCCGAAAGGGTATTTGTGTCATTTGGTTAGTTGAGGTAATTTGTGTAATTTTAGGCGAAGTTGATGGGCAAGGTTTGTGTTGAATCTCTATAAATATCCAGCGCCTCACTTCCTCCCCATTCTTCTTCCGTCTCATTCTAAAACCTTTCTCTGTCCCCGTTCTCTCTATCTCTCTCTCTCTCTCTCTCTCTCTCTCTCTCTCCTGTCTATTTTCCTCTTCTTTAATCTGATCTGTTTTTTATTTTCATTTCAAAAAAGGTTTAAATTCTTGGACAACAGCGGGGCGGGGCGGGGCCACCAGATTCCGGCCATAAATTTCCGATCCAACCCAACGTCAAGTTTTTCTTTTCACCGCGGTTTCTTTTCTCTCTCTCTGTTTATTTTTTTAATCTTTTTTACTTTTTTACACAGAGGCGTTTTGTTTTGTTTTGTTTCCTATTATTTATTAATAGTATTATGTGGACTGGGTCCACTAAATAGAGCAAATTTGGTGGGGTGACGTGGGTGGCATACGTGAAAAGGCGAGATGAGCACCAAAACGATGCGTCTTCCGCCTAGGCGGGTCTCTAATTCTATGCCCAGCAGCACTGACAACAACAACAGCAGCCAGAAGCGCAAAGATCGAGACGCCTTCGACCTAAAGCCGCCGCTCTCCAAATCCCCCAGACCGCCGCCGCCGCCGGTTGGTGATTCGAATCAGCTACTCGCCGGTTATCTTGCGTTTGAGTTTCTGAGCAGAGGCACGGTGTTTGGGCAGATGTGGGATCCGGCTAGATCCCAACCGGATGAAGAAGCCGCCGAGGAGGAGGAGGAGAAGCGTAAAAGGTACGTGGGATTAGCAAATCTGATGAAAGCCGGTGGGGCCCAGTTAGCAGGCATCGTTAACCCGGGCGACCTCGCTCGCTTGTTACAGATGTGAAGTTGTTTTCTCACACGTACCAGCGACACGTGGCCTGTCTTGATTCGAGACTTATTTTCCAAAGAGGAGAAATTTCTCTTCCTCTGTACCTTTGTAGCCTTAATTTGTAGATCACTTACTTTGCTCATTTTATTTTATTTTATTTTATTTTATTTTTAAAAAAAAAATTGAAAAATAAAAATAGAGCCAGCAAAGTGTACATTTTTTAATTAGTTCATGTTGCCGGTATGACTATCTATCTATTACTATTAGTAGTAATGTTTAAGGGGTGATTGTAGTTTTGCAATTTGCATCCCGCAGAAATTGATGATTTCAGCTGTCCATCTCATGCTTCAAGAACAGGGCTAACCATACCCGCATTACTCACATATTTCAGGTTTCCGCTTACCTCACCCCATAATCGCATTAATAAAATAAAACATCATAATCACAATTATGCAATTCGGTTCACCCTAATTTCTCTTCAACTTCAATTAAAAATAAAAACATTGCTTAAACATAGATAGAAAAACAAAACAAAACAAAACAAAATTGATTCATCAAGCAAATTTTACAATTCAAAATTCACTTAGAAAACCATAATCCATTCAAACAAAAATAAAATAAAATAATCATAACCATCCTTGAACGAAGAAACTCTTACAAACAAAAAAAGAGATTACTTAAAGTATAAAAAAAAGGCTTAAAGTGAAAAAGATTGACCAACTCAATCGTCATCCTCTAAAATGAAAATCCTAAACAAATTGTGATAACAAAATGAGATATTTTCAAAAGATTAATAGCAAAATTCAGTGGGTAAAATGTACCAGAAGTCCCAAGTATTTATGATTGATTACGATTTTCACCCTAACGTTTTCAACTGTGGTTAGTTCGTCCTTGAACTTATCCACCCAAATCGGTCCTCCAAGTTTAGTGGAGTGATTTTAAATCTTCATTCTCTACAGAGAACTTACACTCTTACCCAATTTAACGATTGTGCTGGATTGAATACCATCGCTACAACACTCATGGAAGACTGGACGAAGGGAAACAGAAAAAGTCGAAGATTGGCTTATCCAAATATCTCACCAGAAAATGTTTCTCATTCAATCTACCGCTTTTCTGAAATTGAATCTTGATTTGACCTCCACCCCGTCAATTTCATGTTCGAATCCAATTTCTGGGCATAGTTGTACTGGTGCAGTGTCGTTTTCCGGCGGATCTCGTACCGGTAACCGCTGTTCCGACCGATTTCCTTTGCTTGCCGTTTCAACGCAATCAGATCCAGGAGCTGACCCTGAAGGAGCTCGCTCCAATGGATCTGACGGCGAGGGAAGCTTCCCGTCGATCCGTCCGAGGAAGCCAAAGCGGGGCCGCAAGAGTGAAGCTGATCTGGTTGAAGACTATATCCGCAGCTCACTTGAGCGGACGCTTGAGTCGATGAGAGAGCAAGATCCGCAAGTGTTTGAGAACACCGAACATGTACTGAAGCCTAGATCTGAAGATGAGTTGGATGATGATGATGATGATGATGATGATGACGATGATGATGATGATGAAAGTGGTGGTGTTAAGAAGGGAAAGAAGATAGTGGTTGAGGAGGAGGATCCAAATTGGCCAGTTGATGCAGATATTGGATGGGGGATTAAAGCCTCTGAGTATTTTGAGAAGCACCCAATCAGGAATGTGGTTGGTGAAGATGGTTTTGAGATTGACTGGGAAGGAGAGATTGATGATAACTGGGTTCAGGAGATCAATTGCTTGGAGTGGGAGAGTTTTGCTTTCCATCCAAGCCCCTTAATTGTCCTTGTGTTTGAGAGATATAACAGGTTTTTGTTGCTTTCCCCTTCAACTATGTGTGCTTCTGCTTTGTTTTCATTTGTTCATTCATTTGCATATCTGGGTGTGGGTCTATCTTTGATGTTGTATAGATATATAACAGAACATGTTGTGCAGTCTGGCATACAACAGACAGCAGAAGGTCAGAAGATAGATATGAAACTATATCTTCAAAATCAAAATGCTGATCGTTGTCAAGTGCACTGTGAACAAATGGCTGGTTCTTTTGGATTACTAAGTCTGTTTGTAGATGTTCCTGTTTGAGGTCATGATGTGCTGCCATTCTAGGGTTCTTCAGACCCAATTTTGCATTTTATACGGATAGTTTGTTTTGTTTTTAACTGTTGAAACAAGAGAAGATGGCACATTGTGCTGCTTGATGTCATGACTGTTCCAAGGTATTTGGTGTTTAAATGTTTGTGTCTTTACAGGGCAACACACAATTGGAAGACTTTGAAAGAGCTAGAAAAGGCAATCAAAGTATATTGGAGTGCAAAGGATCGACTACCACCACGGGTATGTATGGTCTCTTTCATATGCTTGAGTTCCATGCTGATACTGTTTGGCGGTCTATGCCTCAATTGGTGATAAATTTCAGTTTCTTCTCCATTACTCTCATGCTCTGTATTTCACATGCACAATTCTCTTGTCATTGTGTCAGCAAAAAGTTTTACTACCTCTTTGTCTTGTTTACTTTGTAAATTGCAAAGGGAAAAAACAACAACCCATTTGGGAAGAAGGGAGTACTAAACTTTCAGAGACCAGCTTATTTGTTTTCATCTGTCTTTTCATGTCTGTAATGCTTCAAGATTGATTTTCATATCAGGCAGTGAAGGTAGACATCAATATTGAAAGAGATATGGCTTATGCTCTTAAAGCAAGAAACTGCCCACAAATTCTGTTTTTGCTAGGAAATCGAATCCTGTACCGCGAAAAAGGTGAGACAACTCTTACTAGTTCAATTAGGAGGGCTGTTAAGCTGGGTCGTTAAGCACTTTTAGTTTAACCTTTTGCAGAGTTCCGTACTTGTGATGAGTTAGTTCAAATGATTGCTCATTTCTACTACAAAGCGAAGAGACCTTCATGCGTAAATGGAGCTAATATTTGTGCACCTTATTAGGACTTGGTGGTCTGAAGCATAAGGTCACTTGAAGTCTCTGTAAATCAATTAATTTTGTCACTTTCTGATACTGTTAAATTTTTCTAGGCTTTGTATAATTTTTTTCCTAGGCTTCAACTTGTCAATGGTTAATGTTACCGGTTTCAGGACGGTTCATACTTTTCCTTTACACATCTTTTCCCCACTCAATCCATATGTTTAAGTTACCACAGTTTAGATTCACTCTCCTTAACCTCACTTCATGTGTCCCAAAAGAAGAAATAAATATTTCTTTCGTACGTAAAAAAAAAAATGGTGCATTTCTTTTTTCAAAAACTTTGATCCACGTGTTTTATTTAAATACATCTAACATTGGATCCTCTAATTTTTTAATTACTTATATTATATGCTAGCATTCAACTACTCTATGTTAGAATTGTGGAGTATTTGTGACCAATTTTTTTTTGTCAAAATACAAGTTAGTACCCTGAATTTTGTCAATTCAATCATTTTAGAGCCCAGACTATAACTCGGTCAGTCTGGTACCCTCAATTATTGAACTCGGAACATTTTAATCCCTTAACTCACTAACTCCATTAACACTATATTCTTAACAGATCTCCACTGCCAACAGTCGCCCGATCTCACTGTCGTCACAGCCCAATATGATCGTATCTGGAACAGATCTTGACCAGATGATATTAGATGAGGAAAGATAATTAATACCCTAGAGGAATTAAAGTAATAGCAAAAGCAAACTTTGAAACTTTTAAAGGTAATAAGAAATGAATGATTGTAAATTATTCCACAAATCAACTTGTGAGAATATACTGGTACGGGCTACACTCGGGTGTTCGATTAAGACGAACTCAGTAAGGCCGAGAGTGCGGGCAAGAGGGAGGGAAGATAAGTGACGTTTGGATAAAAATACAACTATATATAGAAAGTAAATTAAATCTTTCACTTAAAACTTCAACTTTATAAAAGTGACATTTATAGTGTGTTCGACGCACCCCTCCAACAAAAAACAACACATTTTTAAATTTTTCTCCTAATATTCTTTCTATCTCTTTCTTCCAAAATTCAAAAAAATGTCAGAAAAGTGTTAATTTTTTGCAACTCAGACACACCCTTAGGTCAGTTAGTGAGTCAAGGAACTAAACTGACCCGAGTTTAATAGTTGAGAGTAATAGACTGACCAAGCCATAGTTCAGGCTCTAAAATGACCGAGTTAACAAAATTCAGGGTACTAACTTGTATTTTGGCCAAAAAAACTCTACTTCCATTTTTTAATTTGAGTGAAAAAAATTATTTGAGGACGGAAGAATAGATCACAATGAACTTGATGCCAAAAGTAATGAAGTCCACTGATCGACTTTTACTTCAAAACAAGCTCACTGAAAGGTAGTCATCTATTGATCAAATTAGTGTCAAACAACTTTAACACTACGATGGGAAGAACAATGCGAAATCCTGGTGATAAACTCTGATGCTTCAAAGTTGCACAGGGTCTACCTTCTGCCTCTGAGGTCGAAAAACAAGAGTGGGAGACCTATGCAATATTCATGGGCAGAGCTATAAAATCAAAGCAGGGCAATTGCTAATTTTTCAGTTATTTGGGGCATAACAACAAAAAATATATGGTTCATAATGAACACTTCATAAAAGTTGATACTATCTCTATCCGCCCAAAATTGACAATTTATTTTGACAGTTTCACAATAAATTATATTTTTCCTTGATTTTTTTTTTCACATTTTATCTCTGACAAAATATAAGTCAAACATTGAACTTTAAAACAACGAAGCTAAATGGTTTAATTTTTTGCAAACGGAGGGAGTATGTTATAAACTATATTAACCCACAAGTGAGCGGGGGCATTTGCACCCATCACTTATTTGTAACGCCGCCCCTCTAGTACTTACATTTGCCGGCGGTTATAGCAAAGGAGCTCCAAGATCCTCATCCACCTTGTTCTCTTGGCATTTCTTCAGAAGATAGAGCTGTTGTCTTAGATGTAGAACCTGCCAAGCATGCAAGTAACTAGTAACTAACACTGATCAAAGACAGGTGCATCTGTTAAGTGAGAATGTAGCTCCAAAATGTTTATCTTTAGTACAAGAGCTGCACTTTTCTCCTCTCTCTTGAAACTATATTGCTTCTCTCTTATCTTCTTCTCTATTATCTCTCTTTCTCCATTTTCTTCTGTTCATGTCCTCTTTATCAGCTCCAACATGTTCTACACATCAGAGTTCTTGCACAAACTTTTATCTTTTCATCCCAATCCTAAAAATTGGCGTATTATTAAGAGATGGCATATTGACCTCAGACATACACATGCGTCTTCTTATGTTAGTTATGCCCATTATCTCACATACTGTATGCTTAAGGACTACATGTTGGCTATTCTTATTGTTGTTGATTTTCTCCTCTTGCTCTTATTTCAGTATCTAAATGCACTAGGATGATCCGGATAAATTTACACACAGCCACTTTCACTATTGGTATGAGTTCTATGTTGGTATCAGCATGTGCCTGTGCCATGTCATTCTGGGGATGAGACTTAAATCTGTTTATCAGGGCATAATATATGGCTTGTGGTTTGTGTTCATTCAGTTGTTACAATGGTACTAGAATGTGACTGACTTAATCATTTTTGTTAAAGTTATAGATTAATGGAAAATTTGATTATATTGTTTTGACATTTCATTTATCAATAGCAGCTCAGCCATACTACTGAGCTTTCTGCATATGCAATATATTCCGACATTGGTAATGTCGAGTCGCATGGCTTATAGACTGTACAATTAGCAAAGGTCCTCATTATTATCAGAAAAAATTAAAACAAGTTGACTTCCATTAAAAGAAATCAAAATAAACCCAACTACCCTCCAAAAGTCTTTTAATACCTCAGTCTCGAATGTATTATCCTATTTCCTTTGCAATGTACAAAGGAAAGGGGACAATACATCAGGGTGACGGACGGAGTAATTACCTCTCGACAGGTTGTTAACGTGATTTGGTGTTACCTGTTACTGTCTAATAGTAACATTTTTCTTAAAGACACAAACATAAATAAAAAACATCAAGCTGTCACAAGTATTCTCAATCAGATATACATTCTCTAAATGTAATAAATGTAATTATTAGCACAAACTCCATCCTACAAAGATTGTCACATTTGTTTTACTTTTAATCTGTGAATTTTTCACATAAACATTTTAACATATAAAGAAAATAATTTATATGAAAATGATTTCTTAATATATATTATATTTTCAAACAATATTTTTTTTACAAATTCTTTCCCTTACAAAACAATTGAGTTAAACAAATTTAAAAGTAAAATATGACAATCTTTATAAATGAAGGAATATTATCTTCTATAAATAAAAAAAATGACGTATTATCTAAGGTCGGTCATAATAAATTTATTTCAATTGAGTTATAATGAAAGTCAATTTGTTTTAATGTTGAGTATGCAATATATTAGCCCTGTGACACGACATTACATATTTACATGTCAAAGAAATTGCATGCACAAAATTTGCTGAGTACTAGTACCCCCTTGCCTGCAATTGCTAAAGAGAAATGTCATAGCATATAAGCTAATTTCGTACTAATCTGTAACTTGAACGAAAATGATTTTATCCATTATAACCATCAACTCCACGAACCATAATGAGAAATTTTGACTCTAGTCCCTAAATCGACAAGTCATATGCAAATATCGATATATTACTCATAACAGTAGACAATAGTGAAGGTGGTCATAGCAACTTTGTCTAAATAATCAAAGTAGTTATGGATTTAAAACTAAAAGAGGGGGGAGAATCAATAACTGCAAAAATAGTTAACATGTAGTCCCATTAAACAGACACTATGTGAGATAATGGGCATAGCTAATGTAATCAGTCACGTACGTGTATACTAAGGGTCAAATTTGTTAACACACCACCTCTGAATTATACTCTAAACTGTAGATTAGGAATGAAAAGATAAACCCGTACCTGCGGAACACGCTGGAGTTAACCGCTGAGAACATAAAAAGAACATGCAGAAAAAGAGAGATAATAGTGAAGAGAAGAGGAAATTCAGAGAGAAAGAGTAGGCAGGTAGTGTACAATACCACCAAATAGGTGACAACAATTGATCCAACAACTCATCATATTTTGGAGAAAAAATCTGCTAAAAAGTGCAAGTTAACCACTATTCCTAGGATCAATATACAGCTACTACTGCCCATCCGGTCAGAAAACAAGTACTCAAGCACAAACTGAGTAATAAAGGTTATGTTCATTAATTAAAAAAAATGAAAGCTTTGAAAAAATTGAAGTTTCTCTCCAATTGTTTTTGTTTCTACTTTTGGCTTCACCTTTTCCTCCATTTATAAGAATCCAAACCTTTTCTATCAATTGTTTCATAATGAACACAATAAAGCAGGATTCGGCGTGCAAATAGAGAAATGCTACTCTTACCTCTTCCTGGAGTAAAGTTTGAAGGTTCTTTGTTGATACAAATCTGTCAATTTCCTCAGAAAGATTTTTATCTTTAATACCGCTCCAAGTTTCTGGTGGTAATGCCAGTAGGAGTGCAGTTAGAACATCATTGCCAGCAGGATGACTTGCAATACAGTCGTCCGTGTATCCTGTACAACAACTTGGATTTGTTTGGCAAAAAGGAACCAGCATGTCAACCCCTTGCTCACTGCTTCCGCTGACAACTGTTCCTGATACCAAAGTTACTGAGGTTTCACCATTAACCTTCAAACACTTGACACTAGTTTTCTGACAGCAGTATTTGTTTGAAAAGCCAGAATTTCCAGCAAAAATTTGGGCACCCTGGCAACATGCTCTTGCTGCAATATCAGGCAGAATTTCTTCATGATCAGCGGCAAATATGCTTCTACAGCTAGAATTAACTGAAGAAAAGAAACGGGCAACATGCTTAAATAGAAGAGTTTCTTTCACTTGCTTCAGCACCTCTTCCTGGATGGGGATAAGCATATAAATTTTCAAACGTTTTACGAAAAATGTAGCAACAGAAACAGTGAAATGCTATGAGCTGAAAGGAAAGAGGTATGTTAGGCACCTTAAGAGCAAGTCTTCCCCTTTCTTCTACACTCAGGTTTTGATCGCCGTCCTCTTGTCTACGAACCTCTGCAACCCATTTAATGAAATCTCCAAATTTAGCTGGTAGTGATGCGAAAACAATGGAAATAACTTTCTGAATATCGATGATATCCTCCGACTTCAGCAGAAGAGGAACGTCTTCCATCAAATATGTAGCCACTTTCACCCAACTTTCATCTTTACAGCTCTGAGTAAACCATAGATATAAAATCATTTAATGATGATATTTATGAGGTGATAAAATCTAATACGGGGGTTTAAGCTAGTCAGTAAGCCATGAGAATGAGACATTGTCATCTACAACTACACTAATGACTGAAGCAAGAAGACCAAAAGACAGCAGATCACTGGCAAGAATACATAAATAACTAATGAGGAACTATTGAAGCAGAAAATCATTTTACCACTCAACAAGTAGTTTAACAGAAGACATGTAAAAAGTAACTCTGCAATTTTCATGATACAATTTGGCTGCCTTAACATTTATAGAAAACCATTCACTAATGTAAAAAATAGTTGGAGAAGAAAAATGAAAGTGGAATGCTAGTAGAACAGGAAAAAGGAAAGTGCAGCAGGTTTATAATCAGTAATGAGGAGTACTCTTGCATATCGTTCAGACAGTTTAGTAAAATTATGTCACATGCCATATTGGGTATGAAGCAAGATTTAACTTCACATTTACAGGATATACTGTAAAAGATAAATCAGCCTATCATATGAGAGCCAGTAGAGGCAACAAACCTAATAAGAAACTTAAAAACAATACTTACATAACCAGTAACACCGCATTAGATACTGACAACTAACACACTTATAAAATGTAGAGCTAGATATCTACATACCAGGGTGTAGAGCATTCCAGGATCTCTATGAGGTCTTGATATTAGCATGAACCTGGACAAAGTTTCAGACATTTAGGGATGAATACAACAAAATGCCATAGGTAGCATCAACCTAACTTATAGGTCTAAAGTGAGTAAACAAAATATAGGCAAGATACAAATTTTAGAGGGAAAACTGATCAAAAAAACTGGAAGGAACTGTGGAGATGCTCTTCATTTTTCCAAAAACATAGGACGGGTATTAAATTAAGCAAATTTAAGTTCCATAAATATAACACCACTAAAAATTTGTAAGGAGAATTTCCTGACATATATTCCAGCAAGTGATATGATGCATGTGCATAGCTGAGCAGAAGAAAAACTTTTTCTGGTGTTATTTTAAAGCACCTAACAAAAAGAAAGATATAATTCCTACCCTCTTCTTTGCCCTGTTGTTGCATCTACATTATTCATAGCTTCCCAAAGCAGAGATACTGGAACCCAGTGTGGAGGGTATTTAAAACGTGCAACATCCAAAATCAGTGCCATATCCTTTCCAGCATGGTAGCCACCAATTGGAGAGAAATGACCAGTGCCTGTCTACAGGACATGAAACACACAGGGATCAATCTTCCACTTAAACCAATTAAAATAGACTTCAACCCTCTCTGTAAGAGTTAGACATAATGTGAGTCTTAGGTTTTGCGATTTAACTATCTGTAGTAAAAACCAACTATTGAGCTTTTAGAACCCACAATGAAAAACTAAAGCAGCATCTGGAAACAGAAAAGCAACAGGATTAATAAATGTGTTCTTTCATTCATCTGGAAGATGCTAATAGAAAATTAGTGACATTTATGGAAGGCATGTTTGCTATAACGCTATTTACCGATAAAGCCAAATCATTATCGTACTGGGTTAAATTTGTAGCCAGCTTGAGTGGATGATAACAGTGCCAAGAAAATTGAAAATATCCCAACCTGTTTAAAGGCTCCTCTATGGTATGATGAGATCATATGACAGTCTTCAGAAGTGGAACATCTCATGATGGAATTGCGGAACTCATGAATAGTACTTTGATTTGTTCTGAAAGCTTCAGTTTTTGCACCAGCACAATGAGCTAAACAGACCAGCTTGCCGAATGATATGCCATTCTCTTTAATCTTTTCCAGAGGCTCACAACAGTCAAGCATAGATTCATCGAACCACCTCCAGGGTCCTGTGAAGAAAGTATCAAAGCTCCTTATGGTTGCAATGGTTCTAGCAGAGAATTTAAAAAGACATAGGTGCACGCTATGCTCCTCCTACAAATGTACAGGGCTATTACTTAACCTGAATTGCTGATTTGGCTTAACTTAACAAACCTAATTCTTGCGGAATGAACTTACGGATTTGCTAGCTGCTTCCGATTTTCAGCTAGCAACAAAGTACAACAAGTCACCTTTCCACTTTCGTCCAGGATCGATAGCGAGAGCATTCAAAACCATGGAGAGGCTGGCAAGTCCACAGTAAGCCGGCTCTGATTGCGTCTGGAAATAAGAAATCAACCTGAAAAAACCCTCCATTGTACCATTCTGACTAGCCTCAAAGAAAAGCTCCTGTGCCGCCACCAAAAGAGAGAAAAACCGCAGAACCCTAACGTTACTCGCTTGTTTTTTCAAATTCAAACAGTAAGAAGCGACATACGAAAATTGAAGAAACTAACTGGAAGCTTACTTTTCCTTCGGAAGAAGCGAAATCGATTGCTGGAGGAGAAGGAAGCACTCGCCTGTAGACGCCCGCCATAACCATCCTCGCAGCCATTTGCGATTCCGACGGAGATTTAAACGTTTGGTTACAATTAGATGCAATTAGAGCTCGAATCGGAGAATGCTCGCCGATATCGCGGCCTTCCTCTCAGCAGATTTCAAAGGCTTTTCCTTCGTACGCCGCCGTGAAATTTTCCTAACAAGATAATGAAATGGAAAAACTCACGAGAAAAACATTAAACTATTCTCTTTGTCCCTTTTTAGACACTTAACTATCAATTTGGACGAATAAATCATCCAACCGGACCAACACCTTACACCCCTATAACATTTTAGTGGTAAATCCTTGCTCATTTTTTTATGGATGCCAAGTTTGTACTCGGGGCTGCATTCCAAATTTGATAGTCTGTGTTTGCATAACTGAGGTCCTCAGATCTGATTCAACCATCCTCCCAAATTACATATCATCCCTTAAACTTTTTTTGTTTTAATAATGCGCCCCTGAACTTAATTTAAAAAACACAATACTCCAAAAAAAAAAAAAAAAAAAAAAAAAAAGCTACTTACTGCTACATTACCCCTCTATCATGCCTTCGACTCCCCACCCCACTAGTGGCACTTTGGGCCGAGTTGATCTCAACCATATTCCAACAGTATCGTCGCCATGGATTTTAACGGCATATCAACGAGTGCACTCGAATGTCAACTTCGAGACCAATCAATTATTGCAATGGTAAATCCTTTAAAATTGTCGAACGAGTCAAACGTGTTTTTTCAAGGGTTTCTGTGTGGTCTTCGGATTGGTCTCCGACGTGATGATTAGAGACTGGTGATAGTTGTCGATTTTAGGTGTCTAGATTTCCACTGCTGCTGATAGTGATTTTGAGATCGGAACAATCGGCTCTCACAACATCCACCATTTTAGATCTGGAGTAGACCTTCGACGTCAATTCACCGATGGACATTAAGCATCACTTATCCTACAATTGATAGTCTTGCTCGCCCAACCCACGTTGTGGTCATCCTTCCCATCCTCAGATTGATGGCCTTGATGGTGGCGAAGAGTTTGTTAGGCTTGTGATGGTGAGGAGGAGAGTCGTTGGAAAATAGTACTAAATAGGGTGGTGATTGTAAGGTTTTCAAAGTGTGGGGGATGTTTATGAATTTGTATATAAATGAAGATTCCTTTTACGAATTTATCATTGTCACTCAAAACCAAGTTTCACCAAAACTTAAGAGTTCATTTAGTTACCAAAAAATTTCAAAAAATTTGTTCCAAAAGCTTGCACACTATACAAAAGAAAGTAAAGTATTTCCAGCATTGTCATCGTAATTTTTCTTTGTAAGTATTTGGATATATAATTAGTTATAAATGAGAGAAAACATTATTTTTAAAATTTTAAAAAATTTATATGTTAAAATAAAAAAAAATTAAAATTCTCTATTTTAATATTAAAATTTTCAAAATTTTGAAAATAATGTTTTCTACTCACTCCGTCCTGAATTAATTAATTGAATCATTTCATTTTACTATTTTACAGTATTTAATCTATAATTTTTTTTTCATGAATGTTTAGATGTTTAAAGTTAAAAAACTTACATGTCAATCATAATTTGCAATATACTTTTTTTAAATATATTTTTTTGAGATTTTTTTTCATTACTTATCTTTATAAAAATTTAAGTCAAATATTAAATTTTAAAATATGAAAATCAAATGGACTAATTAATTCAGGACGAATGAAGTATAATTTAATAGCTACATCTAATTATTTATAAAAGAAATTTAAAATTAAAATTCTGAAGAAAAATATATATATATAACTAAACAAACAGATCCTAACTTTTGTGAACAGATCCATACTAGCTAAACCAAAATCAATATAGCATTAGTGAGAGTTTAGTTAAAGCTCTCTTAATGAGCCCTAATCGATATAGCCACATTGTGGTTTGGACATAATTTAAAGAGCCCGAATATCTAAAAATAATAGGGGGTGTCAAACTTGATAAATGGGAGAAAAAAAATTTACCGGATACATTCGTTTTTCACGGTGAATTTCTTTTTTTGATTCACCAAATTTATGTTTGAGTGTTGGTGATTTTTTTTTTAATTCACCAAGTTCAGGACGCTGGAGACGGAGAGCGAGCAAGGGAGAGAGAGACCGGTGAGAGGGTGACCGGCCATGGATCTCCGGCGAGTCGCGACGGTAGAGGCATCACCAGCGCTCAATCTGGTTCTGTTCTCCGACGGGGAGTTTGGGCGAGGACAACGGAGGGCGAGCTGGCGGAGCTCGAGCAGGGCGGCGATAGGAGGGAGTCCCTCCACCGGCACGAGGACACGGTCGACGGTAGCAAGAACCGGAGAGCTACCGGTAGCTCCTTCAGAAAATGGTGGGACTGGGGCAGATCGTTGCTGACGAAGAAGCCGAGACCAGATCTGGAGATATGGACGTCGACGGTGATGACCAGATCCTTGCTCTCCCTCTCTCCGGCGACTCTGAGGGCTGTGATTCAGATCTGCCCCGCTTAAGACGAACTCACGCACCAAAACTCACGATGAAAAAACAAATTCACTCCTCTCGTTTTCACGAGAGGTCCGAAAAAAATTCAGTGAAAAACTCGAATATTCACAGTGGAAAATGATAGTGAAAAAAAAAAAAATCACTCTCAAATTCCAATGTTTGAAGCCCCCTAATATAAATTAAGATAACTTCCAAATACCCTCAAGTTAGGGTAAACCTTCAAAGGTGCCCATCCGATATTTGAAAAATCTTCAAACGACCATTAATTTCATAAATTGACTGTTTTTTGTTTTTATTATTTTTTTATTAATGACTTAATTGAACCCTAAATCTTTTAACCCTTACATTCTTATCCTTGGAACAATGGTTTTTATGATTATGTCCCTCCTTTCTTGGTTAGGTACGGCTGGGCGATGGAGACGGGGGCCAGGTAGGCAGGTAGGCCGCTCGAGCATGAAGGCCGGAACTTTAGAATGAGGGGCATAATCGTAAAAATAATTATTTTAGGGATAAGAATGTAAGGGTAAAAAAATTAGGGTTCAATTAAATCATTACTCCAAAACAAGAAGGGGTAGTTCGCAGGTTTTCAGAAATTGGAGGGGCAAACTGAAGATTTGCTCTAATCTAAGGGGATTATTTGTAAGTTACCCTATAAATTATACACCTTCAATCCCCATATCTAAACCACCAAAACACTGCAATGCTCAACAAATTTACTTCTCTATAAATTTGCTTCAGTACTGTAGGGTCACATTAAATTTCAATCATATATGCAGACAAGATATACTGGAAAGAAGAAAAGAAAAATACAGTGTTGATAACTTTAATAATTAAACAGGAATCAACAACGAACGCTCAGCAAGTTCCTTCTTTTATTAATGAATCAAGGAAATATTGCGGCGGGTTTCATCTATTGCGAATTCACACACTTACAGGTTCAGTTGCTTTCTTTAGCCATGCCATCTCAGCTTCATCCATGTAGGGAGCAAGAATGTCCCTGCATTTTGCATGGTAGGAGTTCAGCCAATCAATCTCCTCGTGAGTCAGTAGACTGAAGTCGATCAATTTCGTCTGATATGGTGCCTGAAACAGAGATGACGGGATCAGAAACGGGACTCGACTCGGACTGGATGAGAGGATTCAATGGGTCAAGGCAAAATGCAGGTAAGAGATCATGTTAAATTTACAAGTTTGGCATTACTCCTATTTTCAAACAAAATATTGTGAATTCTAGGATGATAAAAAGACTTCTTTTATGTCAATTGTCTCAAGTTCATTTTTCCAGAACCATATTATTGATTGGAAGAAAAGCATATAAAAATAGAAAACACTACTATATGCAAGAACAGAAAAAGGCCGAAGTGGCGTAGGTAATGACTTACCCAAGTTATGTGGTCGAACGATAAGTAGCCCTTATTTCCGAAGTTGAACTTTGTACCAGCTTCTTTGACAATTAGCACATTCTCCAATCTTATGCCAAAGCTCCCATCTTCATAGTATCCCGGTTCTGAACAGTAATTTTGCACATAGAATGTCATAATCCAGAAGACAGGACAACTGAAAATCTCCTTTCAGTTCAACAGATACTCATGACAACATAAACTAAGTGGGCAACTAGTACATCCATTGGGAGAATTTCTAGGTGGTGGATCTTGACAAAGTAGTTGTGGACACAACCGTAAAATTGATCCAAGTCATGAAGCATCAAAAGACTTCTACCAAAAGCAGATAAGTAAAAATATGATTATTTGAACCCTCTATATGATGCATAGTTGTTGACATCAATTAAATACGATGATATTGCGTGGAAAAAAGCAGTAAACTATACCCTTTTCATAACTTCCAATGACTATAATATCTAAAGGCATGAGACATAGCTCAAATGAAGTCAACGCAATAGAACAAATAGAAACAAAACAAGCTTACCACTTATGAAAGGTTCAAGAAACTAAGAAAAAATTCGAAGGTAGAAAATAGTATGACTAACCATCTGTTACAGTCATAGAAGCTTGTATTGCTACGTTTCGTGGCCTGAAACTAATCAGATGGGGTCCTGCTCAAAACAATTAATCAAAAAAGAGATATATTAAAAAAGTATTACTATCAAAGATAATCTGATTCATAGAGAAAAGTACAGAGAAAGCCGAAAAAATAAGGAAGTCGAGACCTTCATGAACATTTAGGTAAGAACCAATTCCATGACCAGTGCCATGTCGAAAATCTAGACCATCCTTCCACAGAGGAAGTCGAGCAAGAATATCAAGAGCATGCCCTGTGAGGATGTTACAAATGAAGAATTCAACAAATGATCTTTAGTCTTTACACATGCTGCCAAAAAGATTCAGATACATTGGGGGTTGGGGAGGCTTGAACTCAAGACCTCTACTTCATGTCCAAAGAGCATAGCCACTAGGTTAGATGCTCGGGACTAAAAGATTCAGACTTTAAACAGAAATGATGAGCTAATAAGAATATACCATTTGTTCCATTAGGAAATCGGGCAATTCCAAGACCAATATGGCCCTTCAGAACCTACATGGAACCGGTTAACACTTTCAACATTTCTCTATGACTATTTGCACTTGGAAACCATCAATAGTGTAAAAACATGAAATTTAAAACATATGGTTGTTAAAGGAAAATTTATACTGATGCAACCCATAAAAATCAATTATTTCTGTTTGTTTCTTTTTCGTGCTGAAGTTAGGGGTATTTTATTTATTCAGATTTAGAGTTATTTTATAGTTTCTAAGGTTAACAGAATCCTGTTAGTTTTAGTATTAATTAGACATTCAGTTTGCTAACTAAACTCTGGTATGTTGAGGATTCACGTACCTTTAAGATTAATAATAAAAAAATGTATACAATAAAAGTAGGACCACTATTCTCCTAATTCTACTTTTGTAATTAGTTTTAGGGGTATTTTATTTCTTTAGATACAAATTTATTTTTGGGCCCTTCACGATTAATCAGTCCTATTAGTTGCATTAATTAGAGATTTAGTTTCCTAGCTTAACACTGGTATGTTTAGAATTACCATAGGTTCTGGGATTATTAATAATAACAACTAGATACAATAGCTCCTAATTCTAATAGGAAAAGTTATCCAAGCATACATAAAGGGTGTTGTAGAGTGTTTAGAGTAAAATATTCATATTTTATCAATAAAATATAAAGAAGTTCTCTTTCAGAGCTTCTCCTTTTAACTCAAGCGCAATTAACTTGTTTTAGCATTCCCTGCCTTGTTAGGTACAAGTTAGTTCATCAGTTTTCTCTTTCAGAGCTTTTCCTTTTAACTCAAGCGCAATTAACTTGTTTTAGCGTTCCCTACCTTGTTAGGTACACGTTAGTTCATTCCTTTATGCTTCTGCCATTGCATCATATACTGTCTATATACCTGAGATCCTGAAACATACACCTTAAGTGCATATCTTTTGGCGTCAAGTTCATTATGGCTCCTAGGTAGGTGCTACATTATCATGTGTCCATATACGCATTTTAGTTTGATTGTAGATCATTACTAGTCATTCGGCTTTTGTGGCAATCAGGATCTACAGGTTAAAAAAGTTGTTGGGTTTTTTAGTTCAGAACTCGTCTGGTGGATTAGGCTGGTCAGGTTTGTCAGATCAGGTCAATCTATATATGAGTTGCAACAATTTTTCTAACTATGCTAAATAAAGTTGACTCGATAAAGTGTGAGACTTGAAGTTGGGTTTCTGAGTAGATGCAAATGTTTGTCAAAAAGGTAGAGTGACTAATGTTGACATGCCTTTGGTCTTAAAAACACAGAAAAACATTAATAAAATTAATATTTTCTACTTAAACTGGAGAAAATGTAGAAGTTTGCATTTTAAGAAGACTCGGGAAAGAGATTGGAACAGCAATACAATACACACTGCATACAATCACTGCTCTGAAAAACAATGACTTGTAGAATAATTGCATGATAAAATTAAGCTTCTACCTGATCCAAAACAACAAATGTGACAAGTTTTTGTTTTAAAGGAAAAGAGGGGCAAAAACTAAACAGAGAATAAGTTGCCTACCGCAGAATAGCAAGCCTTTTCATGTGCTGAAGGCTTTCCGAAATGAACCGTTCGAGTTATGTCAGTCGTTCCATCTAAATACTAGACAAAAAAAAAAAACATTTATCAAGTACTTTATAGGTGGAAATGAAATACTGCAAACCAATGTA